>BKCH01000383.1:0-89139 GCA_008635985.1 Ficus erecta
TGCTTCACCCTAATGTCTCTCAAGTATAAGATGTTTTCCTTCTTTTTCTTTTTCAATTTTTTCTCTTTGTTTTGTTTTATTCTACTGTTCTTTTAACCTCTCTACATTTTTTTTTTTACTCTCTCACTTTATCCTTTTTCCTTTCTTTCTTTAGCCTTACTGGAACACTAGTATAAAATACGCAATAGAATGCTCCTGAAAAAAATAATATTCGGAAAGTTAGACATAAAGTTGCAAACTGAACTTCTAGATTATTGAAAAATCCTATAAGCTATTTTCGACTCTATTCATGATAATAGACAGATAACTAGAAACTAAGTTTAAAGAAATAATTACCTGCCTAAAAAAGAGCTTCTGAGTTCACTTGATGTATTCACAAGCAGGTTGTGAGCCATCCACACGAATAATAAACTCTGCAAAGATTAGAAAACATAAATAAATAAAAAAATAAACATAAATAAAGAAAAAACAGGCAAATTAGAAACAAAGTTCTAAAGAATTGTAGTGTTCATGCAACACTTGACAAAACTTGAGATTTTGAGATACTGTTTCAGTAAGGTGTTATCTACACTGTTTCAAACCATCCATTGAATGAAGTTTGTGAATCAAATAGGAGGACTTACATTAATATCGGTAAAATCGATTTAACAAACAGTGGATTCTCAGCATGATGATCTTGTCCAGGAAGCACATCCACAAGTAATATTGGCTGCAAGGTGGCAACAATTGGAATAAATAATTACCTAGAGAAAGATATATGTAATAAATTTACGAGTCAATATTGTGTAAACTATATAGAACTGCCATTCTTAACAATTTCCAACTAACTGCTGGGTACCTCACTTATGCACATCATCAATAACCTTTAAGACATGACCTGTTAAATGAGACTTAATGAATATAAAACAATAAATGCTGAAACTGTAAAGGGAGGGAAATCTTGGTTTTCATCTCTCTTATTTAGATGTGCAAATAATACCTTATTTTTTTGAGTGATCTACGCAGAGCAAGGGCAAGCAATTTCAAGCCACGATCTTGGCAGACCAACTTCTTCTTTTCCTCCCTTCTTTGTTTATTCCTTTCTTGGTATCTTGGTATCTTCTTCCCTATCTCACATTTCTCTTCTTTTTTGACTCAAAACAAACCTCCAGGAGTGGCTCCTATGGAAGAGTATGTTAAAAAGAGTATTTTAAAAAATAAAAAACTTTAACAAATATGCAAAAACAGAGATGTCAACAATTCGACTGATCAAATCCAAAGTGTGACAGTGATAAAATAAATACGCAACAACGACTCACTATTCTATAGTAAACACCAAGACTAGGGAGTAGACCTTTTTCAGCCTCTTTAATAAGTCGTTTTCTTTCATTTTTCTACTCTCTTTGTGACATCAAGATAAGAGACAAGTCAAGAAAGAAAAAAAAACAGTTGGAAATCAAAAACAAAATAAAACTTACCCAAACAATATCATACGCTTTGAGCTTTTCTTCCTCCTTTCCTTTCCTTTATCTCTATTTTTTTTTCTCTTTTTTTTTCATCTCTCTTTTTTTCTTACATTTCCTTTTTGTCCTCATCATCCTTTCGTTTTTTTTTTTTCATTCTTTTTCTCCATTTATTTTTCTTATTTGTTTTTCCCTCCCTTCTCATTACATTTTTGTGAGGTCCCCCCAATTAGAAAACTTTACAAACAAACCAGGAGATCTCCATTTCCTGAAACAATAGATTATCTCAAAGGTTATTTACAAACTGCATACAAAATATATAAACACTTTTTGGAACAAGACAACATTAAATTATCAGGATAAACACATCAATACTTTATGTATCAGAAGCAAAAACAGAACATTACTAAAATGAAACCAAAATAACTGCAAAATGAGATGCTTAAGAACTACAATTGAATTCTCGCAACACCAACTGCCACAAATAATCCCAGTACCCTTTCAAAACAAAATGGTAGTTCAAAGATTTGCTACTTCCTTTTCTCTCTCTCTCTCTCTCTCTCTTTTGTTTTATTTTATTTTATTTTTTGTTTCTCTCTCCCTCTTTTTTTTCCCTCTTTTTTTTTTTTTACTTCTCTTGTTGTTACTCTCTCTCTCTCTCTCTCTCTCTCTCTCTCTCTCTTCACTTTATACCTTTTTTTTTCGGGGGAATAAAATATGCAACATAATGTTCCTGAGACAATAATAATCAGAAAGTTAAGACACAAAATCATAGAAGCTATATTTGACTATATTCATGATGAAAGACAGATAGCCAAAAACTAACTTTAAATAAATAATTACATATCCAAGAAAAAGCTTTCGGTTCTTCACTTAACATTTTCACAAGCAGGTTCGTGTTATCCACACAAAGGATAAACTCTAAAACAAAAAACAAAGAGAACATGGGCAAATTAGAAACGAAGTTAGAAAGAATTATAGTGTTCATGCAACGCTTAATAAAACAAAAGATTTTGAATCTTTCAGCAAGGCGTTTTCTACACTATTTCAAGCTATCCATGGAATCGAGTAGATGGACTTACATGAATACTAGTAAAGTTGTTTAACAAAGATTCTCAGCATGATAACTAAGACAATCATGTCCAGGAAGCAAGAAATGGCAGCAAGGTAGCAACATTTGTAATAAATAATTACCTGGAGAAATATATATATAAAAACTAATTACTCACTACTGTTTAACATCAGCTAAATGACTATCCTTGAGGAACAAGAAAGGTAGAAGGAACTTGCAATTTAAAATTTTCAACTGATTGCTACTTATGCACATCATCAATATTCAAGAATCTGTAGACATAACCTATTAAATGAGATTTATTAATACAAAGCAACAAATGAAGTCAACTTAAAACTCAACGTCGTCTGTGTGTTTGTGTGTCAACAAACTAATATAACAATTAGTAATGGCCATTTTAGCATCAACGCACTAACCTAAAATAGAGCTTCACTCCACATACGGCTGAGCAAGCTCAACATCAGTACCAAACTCGGCGGCTACTTTGTGTCACCATTCTTTGGATTGGTGTGTTGCAACTGCAAGAGCCAGACGTAGCACGTTCTATCCAATAGAGTAAAAAGAAGCCATGCGAAAGATTTCCATTTTTTTCACCGAAATAAAATATAAGATAGAAGAAAACATGAGAAGCAGGGAAAGTACTTATAGAAAATATGCCAAAAAAAAATTCATCTGTCTTATTTAGATGTGCAAATTATACCTTAAATTTGTGGGTGAACTAAGTAGAACAAGGGCAAACAATGTCAAACCACAATCTTGGCAGACCAACTTCCTGTTTTCCTTTCTCATTCTTTGTTTGTTGCTTCTCTAGATATCTTCTTATTTTTCTCAAATTTTTTGAGTCAAAATTAACCTCTTGGCCCCTGTGGAAATGTAAACAATTCGAACAATCATTTCCAAAAGTCAAAGTAGCAGAAACAGATGCAAAGTTAGCAGTGACAGTGATTAAATAACTATACAACAAAATTCATTGACAGCTGATGTTTAATAAGGTATTAAATCTCAGCCTCTGTTTGGATCATAAAATTTTAAAGAACAAATACAACTTGAATGCCAAACAAACAAGCTGCCAATTTTTTTTCCCCTCTTTGTAATGAAAAACTAAATCAATTCAAATTCAAACACAATATATATGAGACACCAATAGCTAGTATCTTGAATTCCTAATAAATAAAATTTCTTTAATCAAATAAGAACTCCTAGTATCCTAAGACCTGAGAGTTCCATACCTTATTATCAGCCTCTTCAATCAAATAAGAACTTCCTCACCATTGTTGCCTTTTGTTTTATACTCTTTACATCAACATATAAGGGGGCCGAGAATGTAAACTGTAATAGTATACTCAGTTGCTCTGATATATAGGCTAAAAGCACCAAGATAAGAGACAAAAGTCAGAAAATTAAATACCATAGATTCAAATAACAAAAAGAAATTAAAAAACAGAACAAAACTTACAAAAAACCATACTATCTGATTTGAGCTTTCTTCCTCCTTTCCACTTTTTGTTTCATTTATTTTTTTTTTTTTCTCTATTCTTTTCCCCTCTTTTTTTTTTTTTTTTGGTTCTTTTTTTTTTCCTTCCTCCTCAGTCCTCCCTCCTCCGTTTTCTTTTTTTCCCTTCTCCTTATATTTTTCTTATTTGTCTGCTTTAGGCTAAAAGTATACTCAGTTGCTCTGATATACGCTAAAAGCATCAAGATAAGAGACAAAAGTCAGAAAATTAAATACCATAGATTCAAATAACAAAAAGAAATTAAAAAAACAGAACAAAACTTACCAAAAACTATACTATCTACTTTGAGCTTTCTTCCTCCTTTCCACTTTTTGTTTCATTTCTTTTTTTTTTTCCTTACATTTTTTTTTGTTCTTTTCCCCTCTTTTTTTTTTTTTTTTTTTGTTCTTTTTTTTTTCTTCCTCCTCATTCCTCCCTCCTTCGTTTTTTTTTTTTCCCTTCTCCTTATATTTTTCTTATTTGTTTCGCTTCTTTTCTTCTCATTACATTTCTGTGAAAACCGCCCCCACCACACCCCCCCAATTAGAAAAAACAAACTAGGAGAATGACAATCCATTTTCCTGAAAACAGTAGATATTCTAAAGGTTAGATACAAAAAATTGCAAATTAAATTTGACTAACATAAAATAATCAAGATAAACACATCAATATTTTCTCTATCAGAAGCAGAATTTTTTACTACATAAAATTAATTTTCTGAAAGTTACTATGAATTGCAAACATAACATAACCTCAAGATTAGTCTACTATAACAAAAGCATTCAAAAAGTTAAGAGAAAGAAAGTTGAAAGGCATTGACTATGAAAATTAGAGATACATGTGTACAAGAGAAGGTTGAAGCAACTCAAGATAAGAGACAAGTCAAAAAATTAAATACCATAGAATCAAATAACAAAAAGAAATTAAAAAACAAAACAAAACTTACCAAAAACTATAATGTCTGCTTTAGGCTAAAAGTATACTCAGTTGCTCTGATATAGGCTAAAAGCATCAAGATAAGAGACAAAAGTCAGAAAATTAAATACCATAGATTCAAATAACAAAAATTAATTAAAAAACAAAACAAAACTTACCAAAAACTATACTATCTGCTTGAGCTTTCTTCCTCCTTTCCACTTTTGTTTCATTTCTTTTTTTTTTTCTATTCTTTCCCCCCCTCTCTTTTGTTTCATTTCTTTTTTTTTTTTCCTTACATTTTTTTTTCCTGTTCTTTTCCCCCCTCTCTTTTTTTTCTTTTTTTTTTCTTCCTCCTCAGTCCTCCCTCCTCCGTTTTTTTTCCCCTTCTCCTTATATTTTTCTTATTTGTTTTGCTCCTTTTCTTCTCATTACATTTCTATGAAACCCCCCCCCCCCCCCCCCCCCCAACATAAGAGACAAAAGTCAGAAAATTAAATACCATAGATTCAAATAACAAAAAGAAATTAAAAAACAAAACAAAACTTACCAAAAACTATACTATCTGCTTTGAGCTTTCTTCCTCCTTTCCACTTTTGTTTCATTTCTTTTTTTTTTTTTTTTCTGTTCTTTTCCCCCCTCTCTTTTTTTTATTTTTTTTTTTTGTTCTTTTTTTTTTCCTTCCTCCTCAGTCCTCCCTCCTCCGTTTTTTTTTTTTCCCCTTCTCCTTATATTTTTCTTATTTGTTTCGCTCCTTTTCTTCTCATAACATTTCTGTTAATATATTCTTAAGGTTAGATACAAAAAATCGCACATTAAATTTGACTAACATAAAATAATCAAGATAAACACATCAATATTTTCTCTATCAGAAGCAGAATTTTTTACTACATAAAATTAATTTTCTGAAAGTTACTATGAATTGCAAACATAACATAACCTCAAGATTAGTCTACTATAACAAAAGCATTCAAAAAGTTAAGAGAAAGAAAGTTGAAAGGCATTGACTATGAAAATTAGAGATACATGTGTACAAGAGAAGGTTGAAGCAACTCCATCCAGGCATAGAAGAAGTCATCAAAACATGGATGCTCCAATTTGTCTTCAAATGCATCAAACCTCAGAGATTGTGATGTTCTAACTTTAGTATATGGAAGACTAGCATTCATTTACACCCAGACGAGCCCTACTGCACGAAAGTATTCAGATGAAACCAAAATGAGATGCATACGAATAGTAAAAATACTAATAACAAAGAACTTAAAATAAAATTCTCTCAAGAAAGCAGTACCAAATGCCACAGATAATCCCATTACCCTTTCAGAACAAAATTATACTTCAAAAATCTGCTAAATCCTAATTCTGGTACAATATGCAATTACTGAACCTAGCAAACAAGAATAATGAATCAGGTATATCAACTTTGAAATATTATAAATTAATCCACTATCAGAAAACATTGCACATAATATACCTTTCCAATGATAACTTTGGTAGATTCCCATAATGACTCGTGGACTACCACACCAAAATGCCCTTGCATTTTTCTCTGTAATAGTGGTCAAGTATAAGCTTTCCCTCCCCCTCCCCCCCCCCCCCCCCCCTTCTCTCTCTCTCTCTCTCTATCTCTCTTTCATCTCTCGCTCTCTCTCTAATTTTTTTTTTCATCTATCTCTCTCATTTTCCTCATCTCTCTCTATTATTTTCTGGACATTCCTGGAAAATTACATACAATTAACATAATTTTTAAAAGAAAAATACCATTTAAAAAAAAAAAAAAGAAAGAAAGAAAGAAAGGGACAATACCTTTCCAACTAGAGCCTCACTTCTTTGCCATCACGACCTTTTTTTTCTCTTTGTGACAGCAACATACTCCCAAGGGGTTGGTGTCAACTGTAGTGGTATTTATTCAGTAGCTCCAGAATTTTTTTCTTCTCTCTTCTCTCTCAATTTTTTTTTTCACTTTATCCTTTTTTACTTTTTCGATTTGTTTTTTGGCTTTTTTTTTCTGGGCTATCAAAATACGCAATCCTAAGACGATAAAATTCTGAAATATTATAAGCCAGAGGACCCAAGAGATCACCAAGAAGATCAACATCAGCCGAAGGTGGTTGTGGATCAACTGTAGTCAAGGCCCCATTTTCTGGGGACAATCCTCTATCAGCGGAATTGACATCCTGTCATGAATTCAGATATATATTATACTATGACCTTTTAGACTTTAACCCGAAATTGTCTGTGAATATTAAACTTCCATGGCAGAATCCATAAGGAAGACAATATCCCTATATGGTAAGCATGAACAGAAACATATAATCACAAAAATTAGAGAATAATTAAAAGAAAAGAAAAAAGCACTCACCGTATTATTGGTCATGCTGGGCACTTTCACTAGACAGCCACTTTGACTAGACTAAGCTGTCCCACTAAGGGAGTCCCGTTAGCAGGACGTTGGTCAGTTACAACTAAAGCATTTGACACTTGCTGCTGGGCCCGCAACTTGATAGCACTTTGTTCAGCAGTATCAACTTCAGTATCTTCTGCCTTTTTGATCAAAGATGACTACATTTTGAAAGAAAATATTACTTTTAGTAAGAATTAACTCCAAGGGGACTTTGGTCAATACTTCTACTGAACTCAATCTAAACGCACACTACAGAGCGACATGCAGGCTGATCTGAATAAATACTGGAAACAAATTTACCTGTCTCTCAGGGAACTTCGGCATTTCAGCCAATATATCCATTAGAGCTGCACCTTTCCTACTTAAGGCAAAATACTCGGCAGCTTGTTGTTGTATTTCAACATCTATACAGCTCTCGTATCTAAAAGAAATCAAAGTGTGTCAAACAAAGCCCCTTTAGAAACCTAACTTATCAACAGAAACAAAATAAGTTCAAAAATCCCACTTGCTGAATATCGCCCAGATCTGATTCTGTAGTTCCGGATCTGGAGGTTGACTGTGCATCAGGATCTTAGCATATGTCGAAAGAAGAATGGGTATTGTAGAAGTTCTGCAAGAAAAATTGGTGCATCAAGATCAAAATATAAAATAAAATAAAAACAGAGAGATATATATATAGAGAGAGAAAAGAAAGAATGTTGGAATTGAGGTACAGAGGAAAAAAGGTTAAGCATCCTTACGACACAGTAGGAAATATGTAAAGAAGTCTTCGTTTTCATCAGGAATGTGCAAATTATACCTCAAATTTATTGGTGATCTACGCAGGGCAAGGGCAAGCAACGTCAAACCAGAATGTCAAACCACAATCTCGACAGACCAAACTTTTTTTTTCCCCTGCTTTCTTCTCCAGTTATCCACTTCTTATTTCTCAAATCTTTCTTCTACTTCGACTCAAAATAAACCTCTTGGTTCCTGCAGTAAGAATACATAAAGATATGGATAATCAATTCGAAAAGTTAAAGCTACAAAAACATATGTAAATTCAACAGTAACAATGATTAAACAAATTATCCCATTATTCTAAAGTAAACATCAAGACCAAGGAGTGGGTTTCATACCTTTTTCCTCTTTAATGAATTTCTTTAGTTTTAACTCTTTAGGAATGACATCAACATACAAGGGGGATTGAGTATGTACATTGTACAAGTATACTCAATTGCTCTGAGCTTTGAGCTTTTCTTCTTCCACTCCTTTTTCTCCTCTTTTTTTTCCTCTCTTTTTTTTTTCTTTTTTTTTTTTTTGGGTCCTCCTCCATCCTTCCTTTGATTTTTTTCTTTTTTCTTTTTTCCTTTTTCTTTTTCTCCTTGTACTTTTCTTATTTGTTTTCCCCCCTTTCGTTTCTTTACATATTTTGAGTCTCCCCAACTAAAAAAGATAATCTATTTTCCTGAAACATGAAGATATAAATCTTAGAAACTAACACAAAATCTACAATTTCTAGGATACAAAGACAAGATAAAATTATCAAAGATAAACACACAAATAACTTCTGTCAGAAGAGGAATTTCTGACAATAAACCTAATTTTTCTTTCTGGGTAAGAAAACTTGAGAAATCATTGAAGTTCAATAGCAATTGCGGAGAGTAACCTTACCTCATTTTCATGGAAACCCGAGCATGATCCGATGGTCAAGAAGAAGAAGAAGAAGAAGAAGACAACACGATCTTCAATTCCTAGGGCTTTGCGGAACCTTGAAGCGGTGAAAATTAGACGCCATTGGAACCAAACGACGTTGCCTTGGCGATGGGTTTTGTGAGCAAAGACAAATACAAGATAAAATTATCAAAGATAAACACACAAATAATTTCTGTCAGAAGAGGAATTTCTGACAATAAACCTAATTTTTCTTTATGGGTAAGAAAACTTGAGAAATCATTGAAGTTCAATAGCAATTGCGGAGAGTAACCTTACCTCATTTTCATGGAAACCCGAGCATGATCCGATGGTCAAGAAGAAGAAGAAGAAGAAGACAACACGAGCTTCAATTCCTAGGGCTTTGCGGAACCTTGAAGCGGTGAAAATTGGACGCCATTGGAATCAAACGACGTTGCCTTTGCAATGGGTTTTGTGAGCAAAGGCTCTCCTCTCTCTCTCTCTCCATCAAAGAAGCAACCTTTGCGATGGGTTCTATGAGCAAAGGTGCTCTCAAATGGCAGTCTCTTTCTCTCTCTATCTTTCTCTCAATGGTGATCCCTGTGCGATGGGTTCTATGAGCAAAGGTGCTCTCAAATGACAATCTCTTTCTCTCTCTATCTTTCTCTCAATGGCGATCCCTGTGCGATGGGTTTTGTGAGTAAAAGCTCTCTCTCTATGTTTCTCTCTCTCTCTCTCTCTCTCTCTCTCCATCAAAGAAGCAACCTTTGCGATGGGTTCTATGGGCAAAGGTGCTCTCTCTCTCTCTCTCTCTCTCTCTCTTCCTTGCTTCTCTCAAATGGCAGTCTCTTTCTCTCTCTATCTTTCTCGCAGTCAAATCACGCTTAGTGCCCCAATGGTAACATTTTTTTTGCCTTTTTTTTTTTTTATCCCTGTGCTGCGTATTAATTGCGTTTTGATGTTTTACTCACCCCCTACTTACAATGGGGGTATTAATTGCAGTCAAATCACGCTTAGTCAAATCACGTTTATTGACTTGACACTTACTGCTTCTTTATGAGTCATAAATTGAGTTGGCTTTTCTGTTTCAAGTAAATAATTGAGTTGACCCACCATATTTAAGTGCAATTACACTATTTCTATTGATTTAATTCAAAAAAAATTTCAGCCTGAATAATAACTAGATATGTATATGTCAATTAGTACTAATAAAACGATTCATATAATTTATCATTTTATAAATTTTGTTTTAATAGTACCTCGTTTAATCATCTTAAACTCCCACTTCAATTTTGTTTTAATTTAATTGAGAAAAAATGTTTTCCATTAGAAAAAAAATTCCCATTAAAAAAAATGTTTTTCTGGGGAGGAAAAGGAAAAAAGGGAAGCAAATAGCACTGCCTATTTTCTCAATCTTAACTATAATAAAAGAGTAGAAATGCTCCACACTGTTCTTTTTTTGTCGTCAAAAATGCGGATTTTGGATGCGTTTTGGGAGTCTTTGAAAATCGTGAACTTTTCCTTTTTTCTTAATCTTAACAGCTTTTTCCGCTCTTTCTGTCTCTTTCTCTACCCCCCATCAGCTCCTTTTTTTTTTTTCATTTCCCTCTCCCTCTCCACTTTCTCTTTCTTCTTTTTGAGATCTGACAATTGCCTTCTCTTTTCCACTCTGGTTTCATTCCGAACAACTCCCTAACCATGTCTTTTTCTTTTCAGACCCATTTTATGTGTTCATCAACTATCTTTCTATTTTCAGAGCAAAAAAAAAAAAGAAAAAAAACGAAAACTATCTTTCTATTTCGTATTGCTCTTCTATTTCTCCCCTATTTCTCATTTTTCTTACTAGAATTTTTTTTGTTTCTCTCTGACTTTTGGTCTCCCCTATATCATCAACTGATATGGGCTCTCTCTCTTGGAAAACCAACTTGTTCATTTATCTTGGCTTTTTTCTTTAATCCATACATATATATATATATATATATATGTTGGTATTAAAATTGACAAGAGCTCCAACATCAGAAAAATGCACAGAGTGAGCATGTAATCATCACATCTCAACTAGAAGTGAGTTTTTTTGCTGAGAAAAGAGGGAAGAAGAGAGTTAAGAAAGATGATCTAAAAAAAAAGAAAAAAGAAAAGGGAAAGAAAGATCTAACGAAGAAGAAGATGTTCTAAAAAAAAAAAAAGTGTAGGAGAAGTTCACATGAGAGAGAGAGTGACAGGCGTGTGGCGGGGGTGAAAAAAAAAGGAGAGAGAAAAGTTATTCGGAATGCTGACGGAGGGATATAGTTTTCATCTTCTGTTACTGATGATGTGTCAGATAATACAAACATTTTCATTCATATTCATATACTTTTCTTATAAAAAAAATAAAATAAAAACAATACAATAATGAAATTTTACATCCATAAAATATTAGTGAGGTTGTATTTAGAGAACAAAAAAGGTGACTAATGATAGTAAATGAACAAAAATACATAAAATTAAAAACGTTAATTCAACTTAAATAATGTTTGATTAAAAAAGAAAAATGTAATGAAGTATGACTAAGGTTTTTGGTTATTATTTTAGTATAAGGAATTAAGTGGGATTCAAGAGAAAAAAATAAAAACCTGAAAAATGAGTGTCACTAATTCATAACATTATCATGTCACAATAAAGTGAACAATCATATTTATTGTCATATTTATGATAAGATTTACTCTTTACTTTAAAAAAATGAGTTAAATTAAAAATTAAATACTTTTTTTTAAGAGTTTAGACTTACAAGTCAAAGTTTTTTTTATTAACATTATTCTTTAATATTAATAAAAAATAGTTATTTTAAATATTAAAATTCTAAATTGAAACTTTTAATCACACGTCTAAAATATATATATTTTTAAATCCTTATTCATATTTCTAAAGTTTTTTATAGAAATGCTTATCTTATGATGTGTACTCTTCCCCCCCCCCCCCAAATTCCAAGTTTAAAGTTAAATTGTGATCAAGTCTAATTGTTATGAATTTTTTCGTACTTCTTTTCAAGATCTAATTCGTGTGTGTGTGTGTGTGTTTTCTTTTTTTTTTTTTTGGATTTCTCAGTTGATTAAACTTTTTTTTTTCCTTCTTTATAAAAGATAGACAAATATTTCTTATTTTGTAGGATGATATACAAATGATTGTTTTCTTAATAATTGGCATTTCCGTGTAATAAATATTTTAACCATTGCACTTTGTCATAAAAAAATTAAGTTCAACAAGTATACTCATAGTCAATTTAATAAATGATATGATGAGTTTACTGTTATCTTTTGAGTAATTATATTTAATATTCTGATATATAAATTAATTTAAGATGAAAATTAAAAGTTGCAAATTTAACAAAGGAATATAAAAAATTGTATGTTGATTATATTTCATGTAGTAAATAATTTATCCTCATAGATAATTAAACGCATTGTTATTTATATTTTACGCTATTTTAATTTCAATTACAACTACTACGTGCATTTGCACGTATTTAAACTAGTGTTAACTACATTAAAAGAGTGGATGTTGCCTCCACTGTTCATCCATTGTCGTCAAAAGCGCACCGTTTAAGTGCTTCTTTTTGCCCTTTTTTTTTTTTTTTTCCGTACTCTCCTTTCTGAAAGGTTGGTTTGTTTTTTTTTTTTTTTTTATTATTGTTTTTATTCTTCTGTTCTCTCTCTCTCTTCTCTCTCTCTCAATCTGATTTTTATCTCTCTCCTCTCTTCCTCCCCCCGCCTCTATTTTCGTCCACCCCACTCTCTCTCCTCTCTCAGCCATCTCTTTCTCTCTTCCTCCATCTTTCTATCTCTTCTCTCTTCTTCCGCGCCACTCTCTCTCCCCTCCCTCAGCCATTTGATCGCCGCCATCTCTCTCTCGCTCTCCCTTCCTTGATCACGATCTCTCTTCTTTGTGAATCCGGGCTTGCCGTGGGTTCTTCGCGACTTAGTGAATTTTTTTTTTTTTCCAGTTTTCTGATTTCTTTTGATTTTTTGTTGATGGAAATATAGGATTTTTTTCCGTAAATTTGGGGTTCTTCAATTTGGGGATGGTTTGTTTTATGTTTTTGTTTTTTTAAATGTTTTATTTTTCTTTTTTCTTTTCCACTATTTGGTTGGTGGAAAATGGAGGAAAATTAAAAGAAATCCTAAAACGTTATCTTTTTGTTCCTTAAATTTTGTTGTTTGGTTTTTTCATTTTTTATTTTGTCAATGTTTTCTTTTTATTTAATTTTCTTTTCCTCTGTTTGGTTGGTGGAAAATGGAGGAAAAGAAAAATAAATCCTGATTTTTTTTTTTTTTTTTTGATTTCTCTGGATATGTTTCATTTCCTATGTTTGGTGGAAAATGTAGGAAAAGAAAAGGAAATGGAATATTTGCCAAAAAGAAATGAGAGAGAAAAATAAATTCTCTGTTTCATTTTTTTTTTCCTGATTTTGTGCTATGGCTTATTTGTTTGTCCTCTTGATTTTTTAAGTGTTTTTTGTTTTGTTGTTATGGCTGTACCATAACGCTGTTTTTCTCTTCATCTCCTGCTTTAGTAAGATTTACCATAATTTACCATAACGAGTAAATTGTAAAAAGATATGAATATAGTAATTGATATTGCTTTGGTGATTGTATTGCGAGATGGATTTTGCTTCGGTGTTCATGTCAGTCTCACATTTGTTTTATGGAGTTATTTCATCTCTTGCATTTGCTCTTGTTATTGGGTTTGCATTATTTGTTGATGGAAATCCTTATATTGCATTATTTGTTAATTAGACTATACTTGGAAATCTGTTTCCAAAATCGTTCTATTTTGATGATTTAATGAGAAATTTTATTAGTTGATTATTATGCTTTTTCTTCTCACAATTTATTATTTTCTATTGCAAATGATGCTCTGCTTTTTGTTTTTGTTTTTTTTTTTTTTTTCCCTATTGCTAAAACTATTGTAGGGGTGTGATGGTAGTTTTGTACAGTTAACATAGAACTATTTGTCTTTTAGGGAAGAAAATTAATTGCCCAAATTTTATTTTAAATGGTAAGATCTTTCGGTATCGGCTGATAAATTTCTTTGCATTTATTTGGAGTCTTGCCTTGATTGATCAACCTATTTTAAGATAGATGGCCTGTGATTGGTGAAAAAAAAATTACATTGAATGACAATGAAATTAGAAAGAATAGGACTTACTGCCTTTTTGAAAAGAAGTCGTTACAATCAACTCAGTTAATTGAAAGCTTGTTTCGGTTAATTAGAAAGACATCATTGGTCTCATCTTCATGATCGTTTAGAATTCTCATATTGTGAGTTCAAGTGGTATCATTCACTGCCTATGAAAGATCAATTATGTTTGCATAGTTGTATAGTTTCAGTAGATTAAAAATTATTTTGAGTATAATCTTTTGTTGCAATTTATTTCGCATATCAAATTTGTCAAACATTGGTTATTACATATTCAATCAATCATAAAGTCGGTGTACTTTGTGATAACAAAAATAATTAAAAATAAATAAATATATCTAATGGCATAGTTCTTGTTTATTCTTAGAATATCATTGAATTTTTTTTAAAGACATGTTTATTTTCAGTTTAAAATAAACATTACCATTTTTCTTTTTTGTTTTTTTTTCCCCCAAAAAAAAAAAAACAGAAAAATCCACATACATATCCTTGTGTTTAAAACAATAAGAAACATTGCGGACAATAACAAAAATAGCTTCTTTCAAATATAGTTATCTTAGTCACTTTTTCTCTTACAATCTAACAAATAATACAAAACTCCCCATGCTCACGGAGTTTATTATCAATGTCTACTTTTTCAATCTCTAAGAAATTTTATAATTTTTCTTTTTTTGTATATAATTATTCATATTTTATACTTTATATTATTGAAGTTTCAGTAATAACTAAACACATGCATCGCATGTGCCAAACTAGTGTTTGTACATACAAGACAGGACGATCTACATTGATGGGCAAGCATTAAAACGACAATACAAAAATGACGTCCGCTTAAACAACAATAATATAAAAAGATGACATGAGTTATGGAAGATTAAGAACAACGACATTGAAAATGACCTGATGTCAAAACGACAATATTTAGACGTGACAACAGTTAAAAATAAAAAGCCCTTCAGTAGCCTTAAAACTACCTAGAAGCGCATACGGCCAAGAAATAATTAATTTTTTTAATTACCAAGACAATCACAATTAATATATGTTTTATTCACAAAAAAAATATTGTATTTTCAGATTATTTTCTATTGAAAATAATGTTTTTACAAGAAAATGTTGAATTTTTTTCTTGAAAATATTATATTTATAACAAAATATTGTATTCTCTTTTTGAAAATAATACAATTACTGTAATACCCGATTAAGTTATAGTTACAAGCTTATTTTGGTGGGAAAAAAATGATAATTAGCAAGGATTGATGACGTCTTTTAATAGAATTAGTAGTTAAATTTTTATAGGACTTTTTGATAACTATGCTACATGTAGTATTTAAGGCCACCTCATTTTAGCTAGCTAGTAAATAGCTTTGCTGATGTTATTCTTTATGGGACATGTCATGCTTAAATATTAAACAAAACAAATTAAAAAAAAAAGGCACAAAAAAAATGCATGCAGAGTCCCAAAAAAAAAAAAGGATCTTTAAAAAAATAGAACAAAAGAAACAAAAAAGACAAAAAAAAAAAACCAAGAAAAAAAAATCCGAAATAAAGATTAAAAATTTAAAGTAAAAAATTGTTTAAAAATTAAAAAAGACATAGTGAGCAAAAACACAATACAATAATAGATCGGAATCTAATGTCTAAAATTTAGCATCCATTAAAAAAAATGGCAAAAACAATATTAAGGAAAAAAAAAAACTCTAAATAGGGATAAAACTGAAAACACACTATAGGAAAAAGAAAAACAACTAAAAAAGAGGGGTAAAACCGGAATAACACTATAGCAAAGGAAAAAAAAGCAACTACAAACTAAGGGTAAAATCGTCCATTAATAATTTTAGAAGGACAATGTTGTCCCAACAATGTATCAAATAGTAAAAGTAACTAAAAGCCAAGGGCAAAATTATCAATTGACCAAAAAAAATAAAGGGTAAAACTAGGCATAATACTGTAGCGGAGGAAAAAATAGATAGTGATGAAGGGTAAAAAAGTCATTATACTGTAGAAAAAGGTAAAAATACTGTTCATTTGATGTTCATCACTGTAGCAAGTCACTGTGTAGTAATGTAGAGGGCAAAGTCGTCCATTCACTGTGGAAACAGTAACCGACAGGCACAGTCAGAAGGGCAAAAAAGTAATTTTACTATTTGTTACTGTAGCAGCAACGGGAAAAGCAAAAACAAAAAACAAAAAACAAAAAAACACTGTTGAACATTGTTTAAAGAACAGTAAAACACCCCTTTCCTTTTAGTATATAGCGAGTTAAATACCCGTGCTACGCACAGGAATACAGGAGAAAAAATAAAAGGAAATAATTGAATATTATATAATAAAAGTAGTTAGTTAAGATAAATAATATAATTATGATAAGTATATTTTTTTAGTATTAGTTATTATAATATTAGAATATTTACATTCAAGTTTATATCAAAATTTTGGATTTATATATATAGACAAACATATATAGATATATGTTCATAAATAAAATTGTTGCAAAAAGAACAACTTTCGCTGAAAATGTCATCAACCTTATTTAAGTTTTTTCCCTTTTTCCTCCGATCTGTCATGAGAAAAAGTTAATTATTTTATGTTTATAAATAAAATTGAAATTAGTATAATTATATAATATGTAATTATATATAAAAGATAATTATACATGGATTCTTTGATGTAGATGCTTCATTATTATTCATATAATTTAGAATCTTGTGACGCTTTAATTCTCCTAAATAATGAGCATCTTTGCTAAGATTTTTTTCCATCTCCTGAAAATTATTTTTTTTTAGAAAACAAAAAGACAATAATATAAAATAATGTTAGAAGGAAAAAATTATAGATACAAATGTAAGATAAAACAAAATTTATAATTACACAATTTTCTTTTTAAAAATAAAAATCGGTTACATAATAAAAATATTATAATCCAAATTATTGGAATAAAATATTAACTATAAATTTTTTTGCATAGTTTAGTAAACTAAAACAATATTTTTTTTTTTGAAGAACTATTAATAATAAATAAGAATAAAAATATTAAAAATAAAACATATGACAAATTTCTATCATTTAAATGAATAAAATTATGAAAATAAATTTAAATATTTTTAATTTTAAAGAATAATTATAATCCACAATACAAATAATAATTTAGTTAGAAATATAAATATAAATTTATATATTTTTTAACTTATTATAATTTTATACAACTTTTAGATTTAAAATTTATATAAAGTATCATTTACTGTTTTATGTATACAAATTTAGTTTTTATAAATTTAAATAATTGAAGGAAATTTATTTCTCTATTTTATAATCTGAAATTTTCATCCTTAATTTTGTTGTAAATTTATAAAATTTTTATAATTACAAATTTTAACAAATTATATTTTAATTTTCGTATTTTAGGTTGTTTTTTATTTTTAATATCATGACTTAATTGTATTAATATATTTTATTGATTTTTTAGCCTGGGCAAGATTTTTCGGACGAAAATTTTGGGCATTTTTGTTAATTGGTTTACTTTTATTTTATTATAACTATAAATTAATTGTATTAATTTGGTCTTTGTTTTCGGTGAGAATTTTTGTTGGTCAATATTTTATTATTTTCGTTTATTATTTAAAATATTGCATAAAAAAAATTTTGGCATTTTATTTTACAGTTGAATGGTAAGTTATTGATAGGTAGAAAAGTTTAATATTTTTTTTTTTTTATAAACTTACCATTATTTGTTGTTATTAATATGTTAAAACAATTTTAGTTTTTTATATAAGTATGAAATTATGAACCTAAACAGTTTGTCAAAACTGTTTAACAAATTAGTTAAATTTTCATAACGTAAAAATTTATTGTCCTACTACAACATAACATAGTATAAAACATAACATAATATAAAAAAGTGAACCATATAATAAAAATTACAGAAACTACAAAATATAAAAAAATTAAATTAAACAAAAAAAAATTACAAACATTTGTAACTATATAGACATTTATATACATAGATTTTTTTAATAAGTCTAAATATTAAACAATCTGAAAAAAAAAAAAAAAAAAATCCCCTCGGCTAATAAAAATTATGAGAAAAACTTGTATGAAATTACAGAAGGAAATAATGACCAAAAATAATAATAACATGGCAAGATAATAGAAGGGACGAATAAACATACAGTATACACAATCAATATATATACACTAATGTAAATAAATAATTGAATATGTTCATATCATGCAAAATATTGAAAAATTTTACAGATATTGTTTTTTACAAAAATAAAAGAAAATTAAAATTTATTATATTAAGCTCAGATCTCTCATATGATAAGATTACTTAGGAAGAATAACTAAAATGTCATTCAACCTTGTCTTAGTATCTACCAGATGAGATGTTTGGGAATATGTATAATATGGAAAAAATTAATAAGAACAAAAGAGAAATAACATAAAGGAAAAAATAGTAAGAAAAAAGTAAATAGCAAGAGCAGTAAAGAGACGGAGTAACCGGTAAAAACAGAAAACATGACCAAAAACTTAACTTTCAAAAACAGAAATAGAAAAAATAAGAGGAGACAGAAAACAGTAAAAATAAAAAGTTGTAAAGATAGCAAACATAAGAAAATAAGTTAAAACAGTAATATATTGAATATGGTTTTATTATCAGAAAAACATAGAAATTATAATTCCCAAACACTCACAGCAACAATAAAGATTATCAAATAACATACAACAGTTATTCAACATAAAGTTTGAACAATATTAAATTCAGCAACATATACCAAATTAAGTAATATATTTGGTATATGGATTATAATATATATAAATAGAGATCATCATAGCATGTTATAATTTTTGGACCAAAATCTTGTAAAAAAACATTTAAAATATAAAAAACAGAAAATAAAGACAGAAAAGGGAAGGAGCAGGGGGGAGGCAAAAAAAAAAAAAAAAAAAACCCAAACATTCATCACAACAACAGTAACATTCACAGGAGTTAAAGAAAATTGACAAATCATATAACATAATAATCTAACTTATAATAAGAATAATAATAAAAAAGGGGAAAAATCAGATTAATATTTTAATCAAAGGAAAGGAGGGAACAGAGAAACAAAAACGAAGGAAAAAGAAAAAACTAAACACAATAACAAAATCATTCCTCCAATAATATTATTATAATGATAATAATAATAATTATAAAGCAACTAATTCTAATATAATAAAGGAAGTTTAAAATATAAAAAACAGAAAATAATGACAAAAAGGGAGGGAGCAGGGGGAAGGCAAGAAAAAAAAAAAAAAAACCAAACATTCATCACAACAATAGTAACATTCACAGCAATTAAAGAAAATTGAAAAATCATATAATATAATAATCTAACTTATAATAAGAATAATAATAAAAAAGGGAAAAAAATCATATTAATATTTTAATCAAAGCAGGGGAGGGAACAAACAAACAAAAACGAAGGAAAAAGAAAAAACTAAACACAATAACAAAATCATTCCTCCTATAGTATCATTATAATGATAATAACAATAATTATAAAGCAACTAATTCTAATATGATAAAGGAAGAATGAATTCTAATTAAGAGACATGAATATGAATAGTACCTGATTAAAAACAACAGCTTTCCACAGATATGAAGATGTGAAGATAATTAGTTTTCAGAAAAGAGCAGAGTAGAGGATTTCGGGTAACAATTAAAGAAGATTCACAGGAGAGCAATTAAGAAGGCATTAGAGAGAGATTAATGCTAATATGTGAGAATAAGGTAATAAATGAGGAAAGAAGTATTTATAAGAGGAAATCTGCTAAAAAATTTATTTCCAAAAAGTTTCATAAAAAAGGTCGGTCAAAAATAGAGAGAATAAATTTTCAACAGATATAAAAACAAAAATGCATTAATTCACAATATATCACAAAAAGAAAAAAAAATTAAAAATATTAATGACAGATTTAAAGATATGAAAAATCTTTAGCAGTCAAAATAATTAGCAAGCAGTAAATAATAGAGGAAAAGCAAATAGCAATAATCCAACCAAAACAAAATGATATAGAAGCATTAAATGCTCATGACAGATCAGCAAAGACAGAAGATAACATCAAATACAGAAACAACGTGAATAATCTAGAAAATTGAGTAATGAGAAAATCTAACAATCCATTGAAACCTAACTAAATCATAAAATTGAAACATGAAAGATGAGAGCAAATCAGAAACCGGGAAAAAATTTTGAGCTCAAAATGAAGAAACTATTAGCCGAGGGGAAAAACTGAAAAAATAGACAAATACAAATATTACACAAACAAAATCTTCAATATCTTCCTTTGTATTCCGAATCAGCCATGTCAATAGCTTTGTTACTCCAATCTACAAAAATTAAAAACTCAAAATTAACTAATATATGGAAAAAAAAAAAAAAAAAAAAAAAGGAAAGGAAAAAATACTAAGATAAATACAAAAAAAAAAAAGGAAAACATACCTAAATTTTTTATTTCACTCCTTGCATTTAACTGTATAGTATATTGAAGCATGTAAATAACAATAATGGAGGACGAAAAAATGTAAACAAACAATTTCTATTCAATGATTGAGGGGAAAAAATCTGGGAAAAAAGTGAATTAACAATAATAGAAACAAAACAACAACAACAACAAAATTCAGTTTTTTTCTACATACATACACCGGTGAAAGAAAAAAAAAAAGCCAAAAAACCCAAAAAAATTCAGATCACAAATAACAACAACAAAGGAAGCCAAAAAATTTCAACAACACAATAAAAATAAAATACTAAACTTTTAAAAACAAAAATGCATGAACAATAGATAACCCAAAAAATATTACACAATCTAACTCGAAAATACCCAAAAAAACCCTAAATCAAAACCTACACTTAAACAAAAATTATTCATACCCGGACAAAAATAAAAAGAAAACCCATCAACAGTACATCAGCAAACTGAAAAATGGAAAGACAACAAAAAATGACAAAAGAGCAACCAGGAAGGATAAAAGGAACCAAAAATAGGGTTTCGAAAACAATAAAAACAAAATGCTACACTTGTAAAAGAAAAATGCATAAAGAATAAAGAACAAAAAAAGATTATACAACCTTACTCAAAAATACCCAAAAAAAAAAAAAAAACTCTAAAATCAAAACCTAGGATTTAAAAAAATCTATTTATATTCTGACCAAAAAAAAAAAAATCCCGATCAACATTTAATGGACATACTCGAAAATGACAAAAGATCAAGAAAGAAGAGGTGGAAGGAGAGAAGAATAAGGAATACGAAAAATAAGATCTAAAAAAAACCGAAAACAACAAACAAAAATCAAACAAAAACACAAAAAACATAAAAAAAACATAGACCCAAAATTGAGAGGAGAACGGCAGACAAGCAAGGGCAACACCAAAAACCCAAAAAAATTGAGAACAAAGAAAGAGGAGAACCCAGAGAGCGAGAAAGAGAGAAAAGAAGATGAATAGTTTAGAGAATATGCCACAAATGAGAGAAAAGAGGCGGCAAACAACCCAACACCAAGAACAATCAAAAATACCCAAAAAAAAACCCATAAAATCAAAACCTAGGGTTTAAAAAAATTTATCTATATTCCGGGCAAAAAAAAAAAATCCCCGATCAACATTTGATGCACATACTCGAAAATGACAAAAGATCAAGAAAGAAGAGGTGGGAGGAGAGAAGAATAAGGAATCCTAAAAATAAGATCTGAAAATTTTTTTTAAAAAAAAAAAAAAACCTTAAACAACAAACAAAAATCAAATAAAAACACAAAAAACATACACCCAAAATTGAGAGGAGAACGGCGGACATAGCAAGAGCATCACCTAAAAACCCAAAAAATTGAGAACAAAGAAAGAGCAGAACCGAGAGAGCGAGAAAGAGAGAGAAGATGATGAATAGTTAAGAAAATATGCAACAAATGAGAGAGAGAGGTGGCAGACAACCCACACCAACAACAATCTAAAGGTTTGGGGGGCAAAAATGCCAAATCACTGTGCAAACAGTGTCCGGCAGGCAAGGAACCAAGGGCAAATCCGTCCTCACAGCATGTCGAGGGCAAAATCGCCCATTTACTGTGAGATCACAACCGGCAGGCACAGGCAGAAGGGCAAAAAAGTAATTTCACTGTGCATTACTGTTTGTTACTGTAGCGGTAACGGGAAAAAGCAAAAAAAGAAGGAAAAAAACACTTGTAGAACACTATTTAAAGAATAGTAAAAACACCTTCTCCTTTAATATATAGTAATAATATTAAAGACATTAAATAATAAAATATGATAGAAACATACATTTATTTTTTCATGGATTATAAAAAAAAAATTCATAAAGTGAAGATTTTTTGGAGACTAACGAGTAAAACTCATCATTTATGATTCAACAAAAGAAAAGTCATCATTTATAATTTATCACTTGAAACTATAATAACTGATTATTTTCATAGATTATTCTATTTTTATAGACAACACATGTTTCGAATCATATTAAAAATTCATTCAGATCGTCTTAAAAGTATTTATCAATAAAATCGTATGAAAAAGAAAATGATTTACCATCTGATTCATGATAATATGGAATTCTTATCAACAGTTTTATATTTTCATGATTTTTCACATGATAAATATAATATAATAAAGTGAGGATTTTTATAGTATAAATTTCTAAATGTCATTACATGCGTCCAATCATGTTAAAAAATACATCCAGATCGTACATCTTAAAAAACATACCAATAAAATATCATATAAGACAAGGATTCAAAAACACTCATTGTAAGTATCTAAATTGTACGGAGAATACTTACTATTAAAGAGTTTAACAAGTATAGAAATCTAATATTAAGGCGTTATGTAGGAATCTAATAAGAGCAACATTAGAGAAATTTTCACCGTATATAATTATACTTTATTAAAATATTTACCAATAGAATCTAACAAAAATATGATGATTTGAGAAACTTTCACTGCATGAAACCGATCAAACGTAACTATATTCGTTACGAGAAAAAAAAATGATGTTAGAGAAGTACTCACTGCATATATCTGTATTCTATTAAAATACTTACATATAGAATTTGACAAAAATTCACGAGTTTAAGAAGCATTCACTCCATCCATGAAGCCCAGTTACACGTAATTATATTTACCATATCAAACATATATAACGAGAGTCTGATAATTTAAGAAACAACATAAGTATTCAGTACATGCTTTTATACACCCTTTGAAAAGTACTTACTGATATAATCTAACAAAATATTATGGTTCGATAAACATTTATTGTTGGAAACCCGATCATACGTAACTATACTTACAATCAAACATGACAAAAGCATGATAATCAAGAAACAACGTTAGAGAAGTATTCACAACATGTGTTTATACCTTGTTAAAATACTTAGATAGAATCTGACAAATACAATAATTTGAGAAACGTTATTTATTACATCAAACTCGATCATACATAACCATGTTTTTTTTTAATCGAACATAACAAAAATATAATAATTTAAGGAAACAAAACTAGCTAGAGAAAAATTCACTGCTTGTATCAAAGACCCTATTAGAATAATTACATATAGAATATAATAAAAATTGACGATCGGAGAATCTTTTACTGCATGAAACCTGATTATACATTAAATATTAACTAATATAATAAGAGTGTGGTAATTTGTTAAACATTTAACTTAATCATCAGATTAAGAATGTATCTGTTTTTTATTTTTTATTTTTTATTGGTAAACATTAAAAATGAATCTAACAAAAATAAATGACCGCTCGGATCTACCAATTACAAATTGAAATAAACACATGAACACATAAACAAACACATAAATAGATGGACAAACGTATAAACAAACAAATAAAATTTGTATTATAGATGGACATCAATAATCGGAGCTATATCATATTCAATTCGCCACGTAGCAGTAGTTCTCAAGCTTTCTGTCACATTACTATTAAAACAAAAGAAAAATCCCACTGTTTGGATATGACAATCGCAAATAGGCTGCCCAAGTAGAAGGAAACAAGTTGTCCAATCATTCACTATTACTCCTGCTCTGAGGAATCTTTACAAATCACAAACTCCACACACATCAAATTAAAATATTTGATTTATTAAAAAAAAACCAAAAAAAAAAAAAAACAACATCCATTCTGACTGCGACCTCTGCAATCTCGATTCCCCACGTCTATTGTTCTAGTTACGTGTCATCTTCTCCTCGTTTTTCTGTCTCTCTCTCTCTCACCCCCACGACGACGTTTTTGCCCTCCACATGTTTTTTCTCCTCTTTTTATTTATTTATTTTTTCCATTTTTTAATTTTAATATTAGCTTCTTCTCCTGTGATATATTTATACATACACACACACACACGAGTATCGGTTTCACTGCTTGGTCTTCAAAACCGATTCTCTCTCTCTCTCTCTCTCTCTCTCTCTAAGTCTATATGTGTTGTCTTGTTGAGTAGCATGGTTTTAATGGACTCCACCACCATGGATCCTACTCGAGCTTTTGTCAAAACTGTGAAGCGTCTTGTTGTTAAGGTCTCTTTTATTTTTATTATTTTATAACTGCTTTCCTATTTTCTTTATTTTTATTATTTTGAATATCATATTTTTTTCCCCGATATCGCTCTTGGCATTTTCTTTCACGAAATGAACTGTGCCTGTTCTGTTTCAAATCAGCCTTTTCTTTGTTCATCCGTCTGTGTTTGAGAAATGCATATTCAGAGCTTTGTTTTCTCCCTTTTTTTTTAATAATAATGACGATTTTTATTTCCTCTTTTTCTTTGTTGTTTTTCGATTTGATGATTTTTTTTTTTCCTGAAAATGATTTGACGATTTTTAAGAGCAGTATATATATATATATATATATACAGTTTTATATATATTTTGACTGTGAACCTTGGACTATCGGAGTACTAAACCAAACATATGGCCTGTGTAGATCAAATCTCTGATAATCCAAGGATATATATATATATATATATATATATATTACAACTATTACGATATATATTATATATATTAAAATAAATGTATAGTGGAAGTGTTTGGATGGACTAAATTTATGTGGTGGTAGTAACGATGAATTCTGTATAATTAAAATTAGAATTTAAAAATTCTATTTTGTGAGATGGATTTTCGTTATTTTTGAAGCAGTCAGAGTCAAAATGAAAAGAAGGAAATGAGAAATATATGGAGCTTTTTGGTTGAATAATTTAGGTCTAATCTATGATTACTATGTTTTTTTTTTTGGCTCAATTCTAGCAGGTATCAATTTGATGTTTATTTACTACATTTTTTTAATGCGCTTTAAATTTAAGATTACACTGTAGATTGTATTTTTTGATCTTATACGATTCATAATTTTGGGGCAAAAAAAAAAGGCATTGATTGGTAAATATTATTGCTTAATTAATTTTTTGTTATTTGCTTCCCTTAAAAAATATTATTACTGATGTTTCTTTTTTTATTTATAAATATGTAGGTGGGAACGGCCGTGGTTACTAGAGGTGATGGGAGATTAGTCTTGGGCAGACTTGGGGCTCTCTGTGAGCAGGTGTTCTGCTTGTTCTTTTTCTTTTTCTTAAATAAATAAATAATTAGGAATTAAGAGTAAAAAAGTCATTTTTAATCTTATGAAAAATTATTGTAAAAAAAAAAATTGTTTTAGAGCTTAACACTGATAATTTTGTAATTTAATAAGTGCAGCTTAAGGAATTAAACTCTCAAGGCTATGAAGTCATTTTGGTGTCTTCAGGAGCGGTTGGTCTTGGCCGTCAAAGGCTAAGATACAGGAGATTGGCTAATGCCAGGTTAATTTACACTATTTTCTTAATTATGTCACTTTAATTTTGTTTATTTATTTATTGTTGTGCTTGAATATTGATGTTATGTACATAATTCACATATCCGTGTCAGTTTTTCATAGTGAGCCTTTTTTTTTTTTTTTTTTTTTTTTTCTTTCCTTTCCTTTGTTTGTGAGTATGATTCTGTGACCAAAAAGGCAAATACTTCAATTGTTTAAGAACTTTCAGGAAATTCAATTTGAATTAAAACGTTCCCGATTTGATAATTCTAAGGAAAAGATAAATTTCATGTTCAAATTTTCTTAGGATATGAGAAAAATTAAGGGGGGAGTTTAATAATAATCTCGTGTTGCATGTGTTATAGCTTTGCTGATCTTCAATATATACAAGACGATTTCGATGACGGAAAGGCTTGTGCATCTGTTGGGCAGAGCAGTCTCATGGCTCTTTATGGCACAATGTTCAGCCAGGTGAGACAAAAGATTCTAATCGGCATTGCCTTACAGTATTTTCTACTTGTCTTTTTTTGCCACCTTTATGCTAATATTGATTGGTTTCTTTCACAGCTCGATGTCACCTCGTCTCAACTTCTTGCGACTGATGGAGTTTTCATGGATGAAGCTTTCAGGAGACAACTCTACGACACCGTGAATTCCTTGTTGTCTTTGAGGGTTATTCCTATTTTCAATGAAAATGATGCTGTCAACACTAGGAGAGAACCATTGATGGTATGCAAATCCTTCAAAGATCTGAATTTGCTTTAACCCTTGCTTGTTTTGATCATTTTACAATGTGTTGTTTGCAGGACTCCTCGGGCATATTTTGGGATAATGACAGTTTGGCAGGCCTGTTGGCTCAGGAACTGAAAGCTGACCTGTTAGTGTTGTTGAGTGATGTTGAGGGTCTCTACAGCAGTGACTGGGCATCCCACATGAAAGCCCGTAATTCAATTTTTAAAACAAAAGAAAAAAAATTACAAACATTTAAAGGAAAGAAAACAAAAACAAAAAAAAATTACAATCCCAATGAAAAATCCCATCTAGACTAATAATCATACAACTAGCAGAAATTGATGCTAGAAGATTAACCACTAAAGAATTTAATGCTTATCGCTTGTTAAATACTTTTTAATTAAAAATTACGTCATATGGTAATTGTTGAACTCTTAATTATTATTATTATTTTTTCTGAAAAAAAAAATGTCCATTTATTTATTTTTTTTAAATTGATAAATGCATCGTATGACTACAGTATGTTGGATTCAGTAGATTCTATATGCGAAAGTACACTTTGTATCTTGCGCGCCTTAGGAAGCTCCATTAGAATTACTAGGGGACTAGTTAGATTTATGTTTGATGGCTCATAATGTGTTTGTTAATCAAACATACGGGTAAATCATTAATCAAAATTTGACACATTTGATTTACATCAATCACTAATTGATCAATTTAAACCCCTTTCAAGAAAGTGGCTATTTTACTAATTAAATAAAACTTGAGATACATATTAAAAAAAAAAAACTTAAAACATGTTATTTTCCTAATATCTCTTCTTTTTTTTTTTAATGTAGAATTTGTGGCATGATAATTACAACTTTTATATTTACGGTATGATACAACTGTCTGAACTTGTAATTTGTATTAAAAAAAATGACATATTAATCATTTATCTTTCACTAAATTAAATAACAAATTAATTTTTTCAAGACAAAAAAATCCATAACACCATACTTATCTATATTCTAAAATAATAACAATAATACGCATAATAACAACACTACAAATATTCGTAAGCAACCATTAAATAACTATAATGTTTTTATTTTATGAAAAAAGACGCCAATTTCATTTTTTTTTAAACTCTTTACTAAGATATCAATCAATAAACTAAATTAAAAAATTGCATTAAAAAAAACCAAAACTAAAATCCATTTCTTAATACTATACATATATATATATATATATATATTCATAAAAGGAGGATCTATTGACACTCATCCGTCTACTTTACCCATTTTTTTTTAACCTTAATTATTATTATTAAATAATTCGTTACCAAAATTACTCTTAAAAATTAATGGATTTAGGATACTTTCACAAACCTCATTCTAATAAAATAAAAAATAAAAATAAATAAAAATAAAAAAAACCATTTTTAAGGAAAAAAATAACATTTTAAGTGCAATACATCTATTAAAAAAAACTAAGTGCAAGATTTTAATTATGAAATAAAGACAACATATTTTCACTAATTATATGAAATTGTATCATATATAATGTGATTCAATGATTAAGCAAGGAAAATTATGTAATCGAAAAATACTAAATTTATATATTAGATACTGACGAATGGATTATTGAAACGACGTGAATAGTGATTTGTTCACACATGAAATTAATCGTAACAGTTAACACAACACAAAACAATCATAAACATAAGCAAATAATAAAAGAACACCCAATATCATAATTTAACATGGCAAAATACCCAACTAGGAAAAAAATCACACGTGCTAAGCACACCAACTTAAAGACTGGATTTTTATTAATCTTCGAATTGCAGTTACGATAGAACATGGAAATATGAGTTTCATCAAGCACTTCACCACTCCTACAACTCACAAAGTCTCCCCTATTTACAAGCCTTTTGCTTGTTTGGCTCATCTTTGGTCCAACTAATGTATTTCAAGTCTTCACGCTCGCCTTCAGTCTAACTAATGTATTCAGAATATATGGTTGCAAGACCCATGATTTTGAGAGTAAATTAGTGAAGTGTATATAATGCTTTTGTTTTCTGTGACAGTCATCAGTCCCCACAATAAGCTGCGCAGTTATACATCGTTTGAGAGTGGATGTATATGATAGTTTATAAGTAAGGAGACCACATCTTAATGGTATGAGGTTTTTTGAGGTAAGCCCAAGAGCAAAATTGTGTGGACATGAGGCCCAATATTCGAATTGTTCGAATATTTTTTTCTTTTGCATCCCTTTGTTTCTGGCCTTTAAATTCGAATTTTCTTGGTGGGTTCTTAGTGAATTGTTGCTGGAAATCTTGATTATTGTTTGTTTAGTTTGAAAAGAACCAAATGAGAATCAACTAGTGGAAAAAAGGTAAGAGTGGTGAGCATATTGGAGGGTAAAAGCCATATGAGTGGCAAACATGAGAGCGAGTGAATTTTCTTTTATTGAGTGCAATACGTGAGGGAGTGGTTGCGAGGTTCCTAACCTTATTTCACAGGTTTTAAATATGTCACTTAATCAAGAAGAAAACTCAACCGAAGAGGCACAACGACCAACTATTCCGAACCTGCAATTACAAGTGTTGATGGGGGAGATGAAACGGATGTTGAGGGCTGAATTAGAGCAAGTTCACGAGAGAATGGATAGGTTGGAAGTAGAGACAAATATGGGGCAGCCTCAAAACGTACCCGTTAGACAACCAACTAGGCGAATGCGACAAGAGGTACAATGGGGTGATATGGAAGATGAAGAGGAGCTGGAGGAATTGGCTGAACCACCAATGAACTGGGGCAGGTTTGGGCGTGGTTATGGGATTAGAGAATATAGGAATTGGGAAGATCACCATTTGGGTAGTATTAAGATGAAGATTCCATCGTTTCATGGAAAATTCGATCTTGAAGCATACCTTGAGTGGGAGAAAAAGATGGAGTTTGTGTTCGATTGCCATGAACAATTCCGAAGCCAAGACGGTAAAATTAGCCGTGATTGAATTTTTTGATTATGCTATTACCTGGTGCGATTAGCTTATTATAAACAGGAGGCGGAATGAAGAATAGCCAATAGAGACGTGGGAGGAGATGAAAGTGGTGATGAGAAAGCGGTTCGTTCGAAGTCACTACTATTGGGAGTTGTATAAGAAGTTGCAAGGACTTAGACAAGGAAGCTGGAGTGTAGAAGATTATTATAAGGAGATGGAGGTTGCTATGATCCGGACTAACATCGAGGAAAACCGAGAAGTGACGATGACTAGGTTTTTGCTTGGTTTAAACCAAGAGATTCATGATAGGGTTGAGATGCATCATTATGTGGAGTTGGAAGATATGGTGAACATGGCCATCAAGGTAGAGCAACAACTCAAGAGGGGCGGTCTAACCCTTGGAAATCAAGTTCTTCAAGGAAGGAAGACAAGCCACAAACATCCTCCACTCTCAGGCACAAATTAGAGCCTAAGGCTGAGAACCTCAGCCATTTTTCACAAGGTAAAACCGATAGTTCTACCTCTCGGAATCGTGACATTAAATGTTTAAAATGTCAAGGCAGGAGTCACCTAGCAAGTCAATGTCCAAACATGTGGGTTATGATGATGTGAGATAATGGTGAGATTGTAAACGATGATGAAGATTCCGACACCGATGACATGCCACCATTGGAGGATGTTTCCGAGGAAGAATATCTAGCCCCTGAAGCATTGACGTTGGTGGCAAGGAGGGCGTTGAGCTTGCAAGCAAAAGAAGTTGAAGAAGCACAGAAGGAAAATATCTTTCACACTAGGTGCTACGTCAAAGACAAGGTATGTAGTGTGATTATTGATGGAGGAAGTTATACTAATGATGCCAGCACAACCATGGTCGAAAAATTAAGAATGCCCATGTTGAAGCACCCCAAGCCTTACAAATTACAATGGTTGAATGATAGTGGTGAGATGAAGGTAAACAAGCAGGTGTTAGTTGTGTTTTGGATCGGTAAATATGAAGATGAAGTATTGTGTGATGTTGTTCCGATGCAAGCCGGACATTTGCTGTTAGGGCGTCCTTGGCAGTTTGACAGGCGAGTGAAGCATGATAGTTATACAAATAAATATTCTTTTTGATATGAACCCTGTCAACTTGTGACGAAACCCGTCATCTAAGAAGGAACCCAAGAACATTCTACAATCAGGTTTGGATTGGAGACCTCGACCCATTGCTTCAGCAAAAACAAGAACCTTGGTATATTTGACCTCAACCCATTGTTTAATGCAAAACAAGAACCTCGGTATAAGGAAGACGTCACAAACGGTGGTGAAAATCCGTTTGATAAATTGATAGTGAACGCCACGGAAAATTCCGATACGTTCGAATGGTTCGTCAAAGAACCGAAGAGAAAATTCTCTCACATTTCTGAATTCCAAAACTTGTGCTTTCACTATTACAAAGACGCCTATTTATAGGCTGAATGTTATAAAAAAGTTCCTAAAATAACTACACTAATTAAGGCCAAAATCTGGTAATTTAAATTTCTTACTTGCCTAAAAAAGAAAAAGGAAACAATATGCCATTTAATTAGCTGATCTCATATCTTCACTAGAAAGGAAAGTTTGACGTTTTTTAAATGTTTTTATTATCAGCCATAAACGTCCATGAAAAGTCAAAAAGCGTATTCTTCTATCACTGAAATAGGATCCGCATTCCATGCTCTTGTGCTAGCCATGTCCTCATCATTCTCCTCCTCTTGAAAAAGATTTGTCCTCAAATCAAGTTCATCAGCTGTGAGAAAGAGCATCCGCGACGATATTTTCTTCTTCTACACTTTTTTTTTTGTTTTTTTTTTTTTTAATATGCCACGAATAGGAATTACAACTAGAACCAGAAACAAATTCAGAAACACTTTTTTTTTTTTACGGACTCCTTTCCGTTTTCTTTTCTATTTTTTTATGTTTTTTTTTTCTGACGTTTTTTTTTCTTGATGTTTTTTTTTAACAATCAAGAACTAAATAAACTAGAATTGAACGAAAAGAAAATTTAAAGGATAGATAAACCCGAGACTAGAACCGAAGCTCTGATACCAAATGATACGAACCACGCCAACTTGTGACGAAACCCGTCATCTAAGAAGGAACCCAAGAACGTTCTACAATCAGGTTTGGATGAGAGACCTCGACCCATTGCTTCAACAAAAACAAGAACCTTGGTATATTTGATCTCAACCCATTGTTTAATGCGAAACAAGAACCTCGGTATAAGGAAGACGCCACAAACGGTGGTGGAAATCTATTTGATAAGTCGATAGTGAATGCCATGGAAAATTCCGATACGTTCGAATGGTTCGTCGAAGAACCGAAGAGAAAATTCTCTCACATTTCTGAATTTCAAAACTTGTGCTTTCACTATTATAAAGACGCCTATTTATAGGCTGAATGTTACAAAAAAGTTCTTAAAATAACTACACTAATTAAGGCCAAAATCTAGTAATTAAAATTTCTTACTTGCCTAAAAAAGAAAAAGGAAACAATATACCATTTAATTGACTGATCTCATATCTTCACTAGAAAGGAAAGTTTGACGTTTTTTAAATGTCTTTATTATCAGCCATAAACGTCCATGAAAAGTCAAAAAGCATATTTTTCTAGCACTGAAATAGAATTCGCATTCCATGCTCTTGTGCTAGTCATGTCCTCATCATTTATGTCACAAAATGAGAATTTGCATAAAATCTTTGCTAAACAAAATCAAATCAAAAAAAACTTTTTTGTAATGAAATTTCAGCTCATTATTTTTTATATTGAGATGCTAATAAAACCAATAGAAAAAACATTCCTAACAGTATACAAATGTAAAGCCAAGCACTCTCAATCAAATTATGTAAATCAAAGCATCATGCTCTTAACCGAATTAAGCATTGCTCGACCGATGTACCACCTTTGCAGGGAAATAGACATTTTTTATGATATCTTCTTTTAATGAGTTCGTTGGTGAGATATTTATGGCATTTAGATTTACTAATTAGGGTAATATATACTAAAAAAGAGAAACATACAACAAAATTTTTTATAAAGATAAAGTGTCCAAATGCCAAATTTTTATTGCGTGGGTGTATCATGAAAGCACGATAACGTAAAACACCCGATTCACTGAATAATTTCTCGTTTTTTATTGATTGATTTACTTTTTGTCCTGAAATCTCGATTGACCAAAATTTCCATTTTTAAACGTTGTGACCAAAGAGCTAATTAATGTAACATTTTGAAGATAGGGCAGAGGCCATAGTTCGAGTACTAAAATTATAAACATATTTGGGAGATTTTTTTATTTTTTATTTTTAAAAAGATAAAACTATTTGCAGCTTCCTAGATTAAAAAATTGTTTCTAAAAATGTTTCGATGTTTAGCCCAAAAAACTTTGGCACTCTAGAAACCTTCCATTCAAATTCATAAAATGTTGAATTTGAAAAAAAAAACTTTTCTCACTATACTTTTAAAAATTGCATCGTGTTATAGTATGATTTTAAAATTTTCATTGCCATCTTTTTGTAGGTTAGTAAAAAAAAATTAAAAACCCATTTCGACTACCATTTTTTTAAAAAAAATTTAAAATATTTACTGAAAAATTATAGTTTTTATTTTATTTTTCAATTAATCAGAGGCAAAGGTAAAAATTAAGCGTGATGAAACTGATAGCCAGAGTTGAGAGCCAGGTTCCTTTTTTGTTTTTGTTTTTTTTGTTTTGTTTTTGTTTTTGTTTTATTATTATTATTATTATTATTATTATTTTGGCGGTAAAGACTAGGCCTTATATGTGGCATTTTTACTCTTCTCTCCTCCCACATATGTCGAACCCCTTTACACAAGCCGCGTGCTTCAAAAGTCTAATCATCCATATTTTCAAGCCATATGATTGCATTTAACGCAGCAGCCCCTCAACATTAATTTTCAATAAAATAAAATTTGAAATAAAAATTTGATACAATAATTAAATTAAAAAAAAAAAGAAGCAGACTTTCAAGTTGTCTGCAAATTGTATAACACTTGCAATGTGATCACACATAAACGACAAATACAGGCTTTGATTTTTCATTTATTTATTTATACATGTATATTTGGTGAATTATTTATTTATAGGTATTGTACTTTGGACAATAAGCCTCCGTTTGGTGTGTTAGTTAGAGATAAAATTTTTAAGTTGGAGTTGATTGACTTTTAAAAAACTAGTTATAAATTTTGTTAACTTAAAAAAAAGATAAAAATTAAGATGAAAAAATAGGAGTTTAATTAGAGTTAAACTTAAATACAAAGGAGGCGGAGTCAAATAAACAATTCTAACAAAAAAAAAAAAAAAAAAAGGAAAAAAAAAGTCAAATAAACAATTAACATACTATATAAACAATTGAGCGAAATAATAGAGAAAGGCGTGGTTCACTTTCTTCACAACTGGTTCATTAAAGGAAAAGTCAAAAAAAGAAAAAGATAGGCTTTCCTCAGATATTTACAAAGTTATTATAACGCCTCATACATAAATTATATTTTTTTGACGTAAGCAAAAATAAATCAATGAAATTTAACGAAGGTAATTGTTTTTCCTCTTAATGTAGCTGTAATTTCTATATGGCTTATATTATTTATGATCTCTTTGGAGTATATAGGTCGAAGTAGTATATTTACATTTTTTAAAAAGAGAATACTGTAAAAAATAAAAAATAATAATAAAAAACGGATTAAAATAGAGTGCAAAACGTACGAGAGTATTAACTGTCATAACAAACTCATCTGAAGAGAACAAGAGACCAGAAAGCCACAAAAATGGAAACTCCAGTGACAATGCAAGCCAAGTCAAGAGCTCTCTCTCTCCTCTGCTTCTTCTCTCTCATCTCTCTTCTTCTCTCCAAGTACTCTTCGAACCTTTCTCTCTCTTCCCCAATTCCTGTCTCCTTCTTTCTCTCTCCTCTTTCAATGGCGTTCCTCAGTACGACCACACTCTCCTTCCCGTTCAGGTGCCTCCCGTCCATGTCCTCCACGTGCATCCCAACCTCCGTCACGTGCATCTCCCCTCCTTCCTTCCCGCCGCACGTGACCACCATCCCGCACTGCACGTGTTTCGCCGCCTCCGGTCCGGCCATTACAGTCACGTACCGGAGCTGAATTTCTCCAGTCAGCCAGTGGCGCTGGACCCACACCGGCCTCCGGCTCGAGACGTTCGCCGCCCTTTTCCGGGCGGGGTCGATCAGGATCCAGCTCAGCGTCAGATTCTCCTCCAGCTGCCTCAGCCACGCGCCGTCGTCGGCGGCCGCGCGTCGTATCCTGGTCGTGACGGAGTCTTTCTCATCGAGGAGGTCGACCATGAACGGCGAGGATTGAAACCATTCCGTTAGTGTTTCGGTTTCCTGGACCTTCGAGAAGATGACCTTGTCCTTGTAGAAGATATTGACGGCGGAGATTAGTCGTGCCGAGGAGGAGGACGGAGGGTCAGGATTGAATTCTCGGAGCGGGACGCGATTGAGGACGGGGAAGGAGTCCGAGAAGAAGGAGCGATGGCCGCTGGGGAAGGTGGTGGAGATGACATGGCGGAGGGCGGGGTCGGCTACGGACGGCCACATGGCGGCGCAGATTTCGCTCCAAAGAAGATCATCGGCGGAGAGAGCGTGGAGCTCTGACGATGCGCAGCCGACTGCTGCGAGGGTTGGTCCGTCTAGACGGGCGAGGATGTGGGCTCGTAATATGTCGGGGTGGATGGCGGACAGTGTCGTGCCACCACCGCCGTGATCGACGCCGTTAATCGGAGCGGTTGTGTCATTGGAAGAAGCCGTGTCGATGTCGTATTGGTGTTCTTGTTTTGTATAAATTGTTGTGGTTTTGGTGAGGTTTTTGTTGATTATGTGTAATTTGTGAAAATGTGACAAAGAGAAAATGAGGTTTAAGGAGCGCTTTTATAGTTGGGATTTTGGAGCCAAAGTTGTGCAAAAGAGAGGGTGGGGCATGTAGAAGCAATGTGCATTAATTATGAATCTTTTTGGGAAGGGAAAATATCCTCCTAACTTCACTTAATTATATTTTAATAATTTTTAAATAAAAAGGTCTTAATATTTTTCACTTCCTTTTTATTGTAGGCTTACGTGTTCATTTATTTTTTAATTTATTTGTTCTCAATTATTTGTTGTTTTCAAATGCTGAATCTTGTTTTAGTTTGTTCTTTTGTTTTTGGTGGGAGTCCGGATGACGTTAGGTTTCCTACAAATTTCAAATGAAGGTAATGAATTATTTATACATAATTTATATATGTTTGTGTGTGTGTGTGTATATATATATATAATACATGCATAAAGAAACATACAACGACTAATATTTTGTGTCAATTCACACCATTACCGTGATACAATATTGTGAGACATGTTTATAATCATGTTAATATATGTAGTTTGAGGGGGCAAAAAAAAAAAAAAAACAGAGAGAAAACAAAATAAAAGGTTAAACGAATTTAGCTGGATGATTTATTCAAGTCAAAAGATCCATAGATGGAATCTAGCCAAAGCCATAGTTTGCAAGTTATGCATCAATTAATGGCCATAATTATCCTACATGATTATATCATGTGAGACTGTTAAAACATAAATCTATTTTGTCACGTAGAATATTATAATGAAAAATTTTAAATAATTCGGATCTATTTGATTTATAATTCAATAATTAAAAATGCTTGTAAAATATAATTAAAATTGACCGGTCAGATAATTATTCGAATTTTACTTATAGGAAGAGCATAGACACATAAAACTAACGGGATTAATTTAAATACTTACGTAAAATTTTTGGTGTCATTTGGAAAAATCAAAAGGGCAGGAAAGAAAGTAGTGGAATAGATTTAAGGCCTGGGTATTACAAGTTTGATTTTTTGACCAAAGACTGTTACGCCACCTTCATTGTAGTGGAACTGAGTGAGTTCACTTTAACCAAAAACTTGATGATGACGTGGATGTTGGTCTCTTTTGGTTCCTGACTTTTTTTTTTTTTTTTTAATAAGTTTTTTGTGGGACTTGGTTGCCCACTTAGTCAACCAACTAATTTGGTCTTTGATCTCTTTTTGGATAACTTTGGACAAGTTGGGATTTTATCCTCTAAAATTTAGAATGGATAGGAACTTCATTTTATTTTATTTTTTTTTAAATACTATAGGTACACGTCATCACTTATTCTCTTTCAATGAATTGGATAGAGGCTTACCATGAGTTCATTGGCATCTATTTTAGTCACTGGATTCTATAACTATATAGCAACATTTAACTAATGGAATAAAAATATAGTAAAAAATTAAAAATATTTTACAAATAATGAAAAACCACATCATTATTATGCAATTGGCTTTTTTTTTTTTTTTTACACTGATACTCCCTGATTCTAAACTTACAACTATGCAAAAATCTACCCCAATTAATGACAAGGATAATTAAAAAATAAATAAATGTGAATTGCACATAGGTTGTTAGTCAAAAGTGTGAAAATGTCTTTCTTTAAGATTAATGTTATCAAATTTATATTTAAAAGAAAGTTAATATAAAGTTTTTTGTTTTTTATTTTTATAAAACTTAGTAAAAAATATTAACCTAAATGAATATATATTAAAATAGATAAAAATGAGTACTCATATCCTTTAATTGACGACTCATGCATAATATTACAAGTAACATGTCAATTTTGATTAAAAATTTCACGTTGTTATCAAAGTAGTAGATTGCTACATATTTAAACCATAAGATGTAAATTGTTAAAATTAAAAGTTTAGATTATGAATCACATCTTAAACCATAAGTTCAGGAACCACCAATGCAAATTAGCTTATAAAATTAAATAACAATAAGCTTGAAAACCTTTATAATAGCTACTACGTAATTATAACCATTCATAAACACGTCTTTCAATTTTCTTTATTAATTTAAAATAAATCTCCCAGATTTCGAATTTAAGACTAAACATTAAACACCCTAAACCGAACTCTCCCTCCCTCCCTCCCCACCCACCCCTCTATCTCCTAACGTAAACAGTAATAATCCTGTTACAAACCTAAACAGTTTTATTTTAACTAGAAGGATAATTGTGGTGATTCCAGATTTAATTTAACGATGTTAATTTTTAATATAGAAGGGGAAAAAGAAAGATGTCTGCATGTTTTCATGTCTATACAATTGACCAGAGTTTTGAGCATCATCTATAGACGAATTAGTGATTATCATGAAAGTATAACGAGATATTTTTAACTCTTTTATTATTATTTCTTTTTCACTATAAGGTAGTGAAGTGAATTTTTAAACTGTGTAAAAATAACATTTTATCGATGTATAGAATTAAGATTAGTAATTAGAAATATTAGTCCCCCAAAAGGGAAATTATAGTAAATCACGTAAGTAAATAATAAGATTTTAAAATATTTGAAATAATTAGTAAATTTACTAGATAAAAGAAAATTTTACTTGGTAAATAAAAAATTTATTAGTTAAATAACTTGTTTACAAGACGTAAATAAATCATTTACCATGTAAATTTATTTTTTAATTTTTTTATTCTAAAAATTTTAAAAACGATTATTTACTTTAATTAGTTTATGAAATCTGTTATTTATTTTTTTTCTCTCAATTTCCACATCAGTGGATTTATTTTACAGTAAGAAGTGATTGACTTAATTTATTAGCAAGTGGCAATCATTGAGACAGCAGAATACGCTCAAATGTTTAACGAACAAGACTCAGTTATTGAACTAATTACAGTTCAAGCCTTTTTGCTATAATGATGATCATGAGTGAATTTATTGTCACGGATGTTCAATAAAACACTTTAACCAAAAAAAACAAAACAAAACAAAAAAGAAGAATAGATTATGCATCTAACGAGCCTCCTACCATTTAAAAGTAATTTTTTTCTTCCTTCCTTCCTTCTTCTTTTTCCTGAGATGCTCACTAAAACCAAAATCTAGCTACAAATTTTGTTTGAATTTTTTTTTTTGATATATTTTGAAATATCAGAGAGGAAAAAAAATATACTTGCAGATGTGAAAACATACATAAAATTGTGGAGAAATACCAATATTTTACTGATTAAATGAAATAAACTACGAGATCAACTAATAACAATTGCATGTTGAAATTTAACATTTTTACTGTCAAGTATAATAATTGTCGAGTTTATTATTGAAATTTACATTATTTAGGGAGTGATTTTCCTAGATAAATGCTAAAATTTAGATTTGATACATAAATTTTGCACTACATTATAGATGCTCTATTAATGTCCAATTTTAGCATTCAAGTGAAAAAACTGCTCTCTAAAAGCATCTCTAGTTGAGTGTTAAATCGATGTGTTGATGGTAACTTTTAGATTTGGGTATATAAAAAGTTGCTATCTAATAAAGTGTTGTCTATGATGTCAAATTTGTCATGTGAAAAACTTAGTGACAAATTTACCATCAAATATAATGAATGTCAAAATTTAACATTTGCTTCCTACTGATTGATGTCTTGACTTTTTATCTTCATTGAAATAATTTATTTTTATGAGTTTCGAAACTTAGTAATGTTGATAAAAAAGTAAAATAATATCAGAAATGGTATTACAAAATGGAACATAAAATAAGATAATGTTATTTTTTAAACATTTTAGAGAGAAATGCTATGACATGAACGCAATATACATCGAAGATGGTCTAATTAAATGCTATCTTTGGGGCTAATTTTAGCAAATGTGAAACTAGACTAAAATTTACCATCAAGTATGGTAAATTTTAAATTGCTATTATATGTTGCTTTGATTTGTCTTTTTCCTTTTCCATTTAAGCTCACTTTAATGTAGTAAAACTTAATAATTATGGAAACAGTAGATATAATGTTCAAAATAACATTGTCAATTTGAGCATAAAATTAATTAATATCTCAAATACACGATTTTAATCTTTTTATAATAAATATATAGGATGTGGTTTCAATGGTTACTCCGATATTTACATATTGATGGTTATCATCATTATTTTAGCCCGTGGATATAAATCCGATGGTTGTAATGAATTGAATAATTGGTCAAAAAAAATTATGACATTTAATGAGCATTAAACTGATAAAGTTCATTAAATACAAGTTTGGATAGACAACTTGTTTTTAACTTATTGATATGGTTATATATATAAATATTTTTTAATTAAATAAAATTTAAATTAAAGATTTATTCTCTAATTAATTTTTGAATCACGTGGTTCGTTTCTATTCAAGATTTTTTCCTTTTCAATCTGCTACTCCTTTTTTTTTTTTTTAGGGACAATCTAGTACTTCTTTTGTTGCTTCATATTCTGCAATTGTAAATTTTTTTTTTTTTTTAAATTCCGATGGTAGAACTCGATTATGGAGAAACCTATTAGATATTTCAGCAAACTCGTCAAAGAAGCGAATCAACAGTTTCTAGGGGAAAAAAATCTTTGCAACAAAAAAAAGTTATGTGTTAAATTAGTCTTTGTGTAATTAAAAAAAAAAGAAAAAACAAAAAAGCTCCTGACTTTTTTTTCCCCATAATACGATATGTATTGTAAATAAATAAATAAATATAAAATAAAAAAACTTCCTCCATATACGTCAATCAAATATGCAGTGGCCGTATGAAAAATTTGAAAGAAATGTATTAAAAAAAAGTTATAACAAAATTAACCAAAAAAAAAAAGAATTTAAAAATAAAAATAAAACAAATTATATTTCATTATCGGATTTGAATTCCAAATATTAATTTATCCACGTCCAAAAAAAATAATCTTTTAATTATTATTTAAAGTAAATTAATTGTTTAACATGTTATAACAAGTCATGAAAAATGTCAGATCTCTAATATAATTAATGTATGCTCTATTTTTATAATTTTGTCTTGTAATCATCCATGCTTACAAAAGCACAGTAACCATTGAAAACTCTTCCTAAATATATAATATTGGTTTCAATATTGATATATATATATATATATATATATATCTTTTCGATATCAACTAAAATAATGATGCTAATTACAATGTTATTCTTCTAATATTAGGTTGGCCACAGAATCATTCTTAGGCTATGTTTGGAGCTTGTGTTCAAACACAAATTTTTCAACTTAGTTTTTGTCTTTTTCTGAAAAAGTTTTTTGTCTTTTCTAAAAAGTCAACAAAAATTACTATTGAAACTTAAAATTTCCAACTTAAACTCATTCACCAAACAGACCCTTAATATAAAGTTTGCACCTCATTCATCATTACTTGCTCAATTTTTTGAAATTTCCAACTTAAACACTCATTTTAACCTCAACTTGAAAGCAAGCTAAAATTTTTTGAAAATACATCCCAACTTTAGGCTCTGTTTGGTAAGATTTAGAATAAAAGAAAAAGAAAATCATTATGGGAAGAAAATTTTATAAATAAATAAAAGATTTTAATTTTCTCTTTTTGTTGTTTGGTATTAGAAGTGAAAAGAAAAATTACCATTAGAATGATTACTAATTTATCCTAATATTATCAATCATATTTTTGGCAAAAAATTTGATGGACAAGAAGGATAATTGTGCGATTTTATTTATTTATATTGACATCACCTAGATTTTTTCCTCATAAATTTTAATGGCATGTTTACTTATCAGGGGTAGGGAATAGGAGTGGAGAATGAGAGTCAATCCCTTACTTACTTGCTTATTTTTTTCTGGAATGAGAGTGAGAATGGTGGGTCTCATACCAATTTAGGATTAAGAAATGGGATTGACAATCCCATACCTCCTTCCGGATTGCGACTCTCATTCCCACTATTAACATTAAATTACCATTTTATCCTTAGTTTATTTACAAAAAATTGTATTAAAAAATAATAACAACATATATTAATTATGTTTATTAACCTAATATAATATATTTTTATTAATTTAATATTATTATATAACTATCCTAATTATTATTAACGTTATTAAAATAAATAAATAACTTTTTTTAATCATAATATTTTATTATGTTTTTATTTTTATATTTTTTATATTTTACTTATTTTAAATTATTTTTACTCGTTTTTTTTAAATAAAAAAAATAATATAATTTAATTTTATTACCTTAATATTTATTTTATTTTAATTAATAATATAATAATAAATTAAAAAAATTAATTATTTTTTAATTTTTAAAAATATAATAAATAAAGAGATATGTAAGTATATTTACATGATTGGCACCTCATGTGATTGCTATGTCTGCTAACATCATCTTTTTTTTTCATTTTTTTTTTTCCTTTTTTTTTTAACTCTCTTATGGGCATTTGTGAGAATAAAACGCTAGTTGCGACGAGCCCTAAAAGAACCCTGCCATCCGACAACGAGCCTTAGGAGAGAGAGCCACAGCCATCGAGCTGATGCCACTGAGCCGCTAGCCAACCGTTCTCTCGTGATTCGTGCGCACAGGCCACATCTGTTCGCTTGCCTGGCTGCAACCAATGGGATTCCTACACTGGGGTCCACATCATGACCTTTTTTGGGCCAATTGGCTGCAATTTCTAATAGTTGGGTCCACAAAATTATTCTATATCTATATCATGTTGAATTGTTCAGATATTTTTCTTGAATTAGATTACATTCAAGTTTCAGGCGACCCATGTGATGCACATTCTCTGAATGTCCTTGGCAAAGGGGGTCAACCAATCAACAATCCCTAAACACTGGTCACTCTTCACCCCTCTGCACCCCAAAAAAAAGGTCATTAGTGATGAGGAGATGGCAAGCACGAGAACATAGAATGTTGATCATATTTCAGTTCTAGAGAAATATAGTTAAAAGTTAAGTTTAATTTTAACAAGTTAAATTGGGTTATAAAACTTACATGCCAAATTATTTAACTTTCCTTATTTGTTAGGAATGATTCTGTAGGTAATGGCTGATAATAAAGCTAATTTAAATATTTTGTTTTATTTTTACTTTTCTAGTTGTAGGAGTGATTTAGGAATAATATGTTAGTTTCCTGATTTGTTTTCGTTTTGGAATTAAATCCGAATTTATTATAAAATAATTTAGGAAAACCATATTTGTATTCATCAGCCTATAAAAAGGCATGTTTTGAAGCTAATGAGAAGTTTTGGAATTCAGAAATGTGAGAGAATTTTTTTTTGGTTTTTTGACGAACCATTTGAACTTATCGGAATTTTCCATGACGTTCACTATCGACTTATCAAACGGTTCTCCATCACCGTTTGTGGCGTCTACGAAAATACCAAGATTCTTGTTTGCGGGTTGGCATTGGGTCGCGGTCTTCTACACCAAGGTTCGTGTCACGACTCAAACAACGGGTCGTGGTTTCCATCCCAATCAAACCTGTGCATAGAGACGATCTTGGAGACTTCTTAGATTACGGATTTCGTCACAAGTTAGTGTGGTTCGTATCATTTGGTATTAGAACTTCGGTTGTAGTCTCAGGTTTATCAATCCTTTAAATTTTTATTTTTATTTTTTTTCTTTCGAATCCTAGTTTATCTCAGTTTCTAATTTAAAAAAAAATTTCAAAAAAAAAATCGAATTAAAGAAAGCATCAAAAAAAAAAAAAAAAAGAGAAAAGAAAACAGGAAGGAGTCCGTAAAAAAAATAAAATAAAAAAAAGTAGAAGAATAAAACATCGTTGCAGATGCCCTTTTTCGCAGGTGTGAACTTTGATTTGAGGACACATCATTTTCAAGAGGAGGGGAATGATGAGGACATGACAAGCACAAGAGCATGGAATGTTTATCCTATTTCAGTTCTAGAAGAATGTAGCCAAATGCTAACTTTAATTTTAGCCAGTTAAATTGGGTTGTAAAGCTTGCATGCCAAATTATTTAACTTTCCTTATTTGTTAGGAGTGATTCTGTAGGTAATGGCTGATAATAAAACAAATTTAAATATTTTATTTTATTTTTCCTTTTCTAGTTGTAAGAGTGATTTAGGAATAATATGTTAGTTTCCTGATTTGTTTTCCTTTTGGAATTAAATCCGAATTTATTAGAGAATAATTTAGGAAAATCATATTTGTATTCAGTAGCCTATAAAAAGGCATGTTTTGAAGCTAATGAGAAGTTTTGGAATTCAGAAATGTGAGAGAATTTTCTTTTGGTTTTTTGACGAACTATTTGAACTTATCGGAATTTTCCGTGGCGTTCACTATCAACTTATCAAACGGTTCTCCACCACCGTTTGTGGCATCTACGACAATACCAAGGTTATTATTTGCGGGTTGGCATTGTATCGCGGTCTTTTATACTAATGTTCGTGTCACGACTCAAACAACGGGTCGTGGTTTCCATCCCAATCGAACCTGTGCATATAGACAATCTTGGAGACTTCTTAGATTACGGGTTTCGTCACAAATTGACGTGATTCGTATCAATTAGATTGCTATCAATAAGTGCACCATGTTCACCAGATAGATCAATTACAAAAACTTTCAATATATATATATATATATATGAACCTTATTTAATTATAATTTTTAAATAATTATTAATTAAAAAAAATTGTGCACATTTAAAAAAAAAAGTGATTTAGCGCCTGTAGTGGTATATGAGATTTTGTAGTTTCAACCTTTGTAAAAAGGGAAAACTTATAATTAGAGCTATATTTTCATTATATCCATCAATACTAACTAGTTACTGTTTTAGTTTTTTCAACATAAACACTCATTTATTAACTCATCCTTAAAAAATTAATCTAATAACTAAAATAATGGTATATATATAAGTAATAAAAGCTAATATATCAACAGTATTGTCTAACTTCATTTTTGATCGGGGTTAATTGCAACGGGTTTTAAAATTTGAAAGATTAATGGTCAAAATTTGAAATTTAGAAAATAATTGTCAAAAAAAGAAAAAAAAATAAAGGAAAAAGAGAGAGAAAACTGAGAATGGACTAGAAAGTTCAAAATGGCTGCTTCACATAGAACTAACAACCTAGTCAAAACACGAAAGATACAGAGAGATTCCAAAACTTTTTTGACTTGGGAACAAATTGACTAGTCCACCTCCTAACTTGGACTATGGAATGGAAAGTTAAAAATGGCGGCTTCACAAGTCGAAAATGAGTAAACGAAATTATAAAATAAAAGAAAACGTATGGTTTGAAAAAACTAGCCCTCCTAAAAAAATAATTAACATGACGTGCCAAACACGCGACCTTAATGTTAAAGTTGAAGAAATCCTAAGAACGGTAACGGCCGTTTTCAACTTCGTACATAGTTTGAAGCAGTCAATATTGAATCCAAAGGCAAAATATCTGAGAAAAACTTTTTGAGTGAAAAATGGAAGAAAAGAAAACAATACGAGGGACTTTGTTATGAAAATTAATAACTTGGGGTGTTTGGTTTGATAGAAATTTGAATGAAAAGAAAAATTAGGAGGAAAATTTAATAAATAAAATTAAAATAAGTATGATAATATAATATGTCATTATATACAAAAGATAACTATACCTTGTTTCCTTTTATTTTTTAGATGAGTCAGCTGAAAATGTTTGGATTTCTATTGGAGGATGATGCTGCTGAGGGCTGAAATAATAATAAATATACTTGTATGTTAGTTTGTAATTTATGAATATATATGTTGAGTAAGGAAATTAAATTTTTTTTGAAATAAATAGTGAATAGTAATGTACTTTGATTCAACTTCTTCTACTATGGGTTAGGTGAAACATAAGTTTTTTTTTTTTTTTTTTTTTTTTTTTGACTGTGGTGTCTCTGGGTTCAAAGATACTAGTGGTGGTGGGATGGCTTTTGGGGATTCATTTGGTGGTATAAGCAATAACATTGGTTGTTCATTATCGTCAAAGTTTTTACAACTGTTGCGTCAATAAAAGCACCTTTGGATGAAATTGAATCATAAATATTTTTTACATAACTTTAAATTAATCGAAGAGAGGGGGAAAGATGTTTAGATTAGTGTATCCATCTTAAATTGTCAATGTGGATCAAGGTTTATTCATCAGTGATTTGACAATTTTTCCAAACATGACAATATTCATCCCGCATGTGCTGTCCTTGATTCGAGTATTGATTTTGTACCTATTATAAATATTAAATTTTTATTTAATTTTTTACTGTTTAGGAATTTTTTAAAAAATTATAATAAAGGTATATAATATTACAAGCTGATTGGCATTGTCGTTAAATATGCATGGGTATCGCACCACTATAAAGTCCCTGATTATTTGACTTTTCTGCAGCAACGTGGACAGGTATTGTAGAACCAACCTTGTCGTGCATCAAGTTCAGTGATGCTTGCTTTTGCAGTAAATTTTGTGTCCTGTTATTTGAATAAAGAATGTTTAATAAATTATATTTTATCATTAGGGTGTAATAAAATGAATACTTACCTGATTTTGATATAGATCTAAGGTTTGAAGTTCCTTTATCGTAACTATATTCATAGTCTTTTCTTCTTCCAATGATTGTGGTTTTTTTTTTTTTTTTTTTTTGTTCTACAGCAATAAAGTCTATTCCTTAAATAGAATGACTAAACCTATAAATAGATAATATATTAAACAAAGTAAATTTTTTAAGAAAATTATAAAATATAAATAATTGTAATATTCTCGCAATAAATATTTATAATACCTTTTTTAATTTTCTTTGATTCGGTGATGTCAGGATCAAAATAATATAAGGTTCCAGACGTACGTGCTACGTAAAGTCTACCTGTATATTTATATTTATTAAAAATCAAGATCAAAAATGTTTATTATTATTATTTAAGATAAATTTGTATTATTTTTTATTGTATATATACTTACTAAGATATTGTTTGGCTGTCGTGGTTTTGAAGGCGATCACAACTGATTCAGACATTCTTTGAACTGCATTTTTATCAAACTTTTCTCCAATTTCTCACCCAAAGAGTTATGTTAAGTGATTCTTCTCTGTGATATATAATAAATTTAAATTAATAATTGATTGTCAATATATTGAAAATATGTTTATAATAACATGTATAGTTACCTGATATCCTAAATTATTAGATTTTGCCTTTTGACCAGTCTGTCGCCTATACTGGATTCTTCAATACCTTTGACAGATATGAGACGACCAATGACATCTAATATAATATCATAAGTAATGTTATTATTTATTGATATTAATATTATAAATTTATAATTTTTTAGTTAATAAATGTAGATATTATGTATTATTTATCTGAAAGAAGGTCATTGATACAACTATTGATGTTAATTGGTCGTACATCACAAAATTAATTTTTTATTGAGTTATTTTGGGAATATCTTCTTTGACTTCTTTGAAAATTGTGGACCGTACTAATTGTAACATTGCTCTGTGCAAAACAATTTTATATCTTTATTTGTTATTTGTAAAGAAGAAGTTGCTGATTTCATATATGTTGCCTACTTATATTTTGTTTGTTATGAAATCAGCATCTTTTGCACGAACGAACACATGCATTGCTTCATCCTAAAAAAAAATATATATTAATATATTATTTCTTATATATTTATTAGTAATGTAAATTATTTATTGTCAATGAATATAATTTTCATAAAAAATAAATTCAATTACTTGTTCATCTACTAATAAGTAGTCAACGCTTATTAGACTACCGGTATTTTAATCTGTGTTCCTCCATAAATGGTAAACATGGGCACAGATAGTCTGATGTATTTCTCCTGGTTTTAGTACTCGTAGTAGGCTGAACATTTTCTATAAATAACAGAGATATATAAATACATTTGTTTAAGAATCTATTAATTGAATTCAAAATTTAAAAATTATGACAATAATTTAATAATATAATTATTGAAAGAAAATTTATTTCTGTCAAAGATTTTTTTTTCTAACGGATTATTAATTTTGATTAATATTATGTAGTACTTTTTTTGTAGATGATATTTTTAATATGATTTGGATATTTATTAATTGAATCGTGTATTAAAATATGTCAATCTTTTGGTGATATTACTCTTGATAATGTAACATATAATTATCCATGACTAAAAATTTCATCTTCTAAGTAGAGTCCAACTTTATTTAATGATTGACCTTGAATTTTATTTATTGTCATAGCATAACATATTTTAAAGAGAATTGTTGTCTTTTTAACACAAAAGGCTATTTAGATTCATTTATTGTCATTTCTATTCTTGGTATATAAACTTTTTCATTTATGTCATCAGAATTAATAATACAGTCTTCAACAATTCTATTTGTTAATTGTGTTATAATAAGTCTTGTACCATTGTAAAATCCCATTGATTGGTAGATTTCGCACCAAAATGACATAAACTCTAACTTTTAATTCTAATTCATGCAGAGGTAGTCCATTAAAATTAAGTGTTTGTAAAAATTCAAGATGATATATAAGATTTAGTTTATCAAGATTTCCAGATAATGAAATAATAGTATCACAACTATAATAAATTTTTGTTTTTATTGATACTAAAGATAATAGATATTTATTTGTTTCATCAGTTATTTTATTTCTACGAGAAAACATCTTTCATACTAGATGCCACGTGCAAAACAAGGTGTATAGTGTGATTATTGATGGATGTAGTTGTACTAATGTTGCTAGCACTACTTTGGTTGAAAAATTAGGACTACCAGTAATTAAACATCCCCAGCCTTATAAATTGCAATGGCTCAATGATAGTGGTGAGGCTAGGGTGAAAAAACAGGTATTGGTCTCATTCCGCATTGGAAAATACAAAGATGAAGTTTTGTATGATGTAGTTCCGATGCAAGTTGGACATTTGTTAATAGGCTGACCGTGGTAATTTGATCGGTGAGTTAAGCATGATGGCTTCAGCAACAAGTACTCGTTTGTGCTTAAGCAAAAACCAATCACTCTTGTGTCGATGACACCGAAACAAGTTTATGATGATCAAGTGAGGTCGCAAAAAGAGAGTGATCAAAGAAAAAGAGTATAAAAGAGCAAGATGTCGAAGAAAAAAAAATAGAGAAAAGGCAAATATAGACTCGGCCATTGAGAGAAAAGCGGAGAGAAAACAAAAGAATTTTTATGCAAAAGCCAAGGAAATTAAGCGAGCAATGTCTTCAGATCAGCCGATGATTGTACTCTTGTACGAAGGGCCGTTTTTAAACACTAATGAACTTAACCCTGCTTTTCCTAGTTCTGTTGTTTCTTTGTTGCAGGAATTTGACAATGTCTTTCCCGACTAGATGCCTCATGGTTTGCCTCCAATTCAAGGAATAGAGCATCAAATTGACTTTGTACCCGGCGCTTCCATTCCAAACCGACCGGCTTGTAGGAGCAATCTCGAGGAAACAAAGGAGCTACAAAGGCAGGAATTAATGGAAAAGGAGCATGTGAGAGAAAACATGAGCCCATGTGCCGTTCCAGTGTTGCTAGTACCTAAGAATGATGGGACGTGGAGAATGTGCATTGATTGCCAAGCCATCAACAACATCACGGTAAAGTATCGTCATCCTATTCCTCGCTTAGATGATATGTTAGATGAGTTGCATGGTTCTTGCGTGTTAATTTGGATGAAAGAAAAAGGCAGAATTTGTTAAGCAGATACATGAGAATGCAAGGTTCAACATTGAGCAAAAAACGGAGCAGTATGCAAAACAAGCCAACAAGGGGCGTCATAAACTGATTTTTAAACCCGGAGATTGGGTTTGGTTGCACATGAGAAAAGAGAGATTTCCGATGCAAAGAATTTCCAAATTGCTTCCAAGAGGAGATGGTCCTTTCCAAGTCTTAGAGCGCATCAATGACAATGCTTACAAGCTAGATTTACCGGGTGAGTACAATGTTAGTGATGAGCACATGGCAAGAACAAGAGCATGGAATGTTGATCATATTTCAGTTCTAGAAGAATCTAGCCAAGCTAAGTTTAATTTTACCAAGTTAAATTGGGTTATAAGGCTTGCATGCCAATTTATTTAACTTTCCTTATTTAGGTGTGATTCTTTTGGTGTAATGGCTGATAATAAAGCCAATTTAAATGCTTAATCTTTCCTTTTCTAGTTATAGGTGTGAATTAGGAAGAGTTGGTCAGTTTCCTGTTTTGTTTTCCTTTTAGTCAAAACTGAATTAATTAGAGAATAAATTAGGAAAAAGAGAATTGTACCTTGCAGCCTATAAAAAGGCATATTTTGAAGCTAATGGCGGTGGAGAAATAAGTTTTGGAATTCAGTTATGTGAGAGAATTTTCTCTTCGGTTCTTTGACGAACCATTCGAACTTATCGGAATTTTTCGTGGCGTTCACTATCGACTTATCAAACGGTTCTCCACCACCGTTTGTGGCGTCTTCCTTATACCGAGGTTCTTGTTTCGCATTAAACAAAGGGTTGAGGTCAAATATACAAAGGTTCTTGTTTTTGTTGAAGCAATGGGTCGAGGTCTCCCATCCAAACCTGATGGTAGAACGTTCGTGGGTTCCTTTTCGTTGACGGGTCTCGTCACAAGTTGGCGAGGTTCGCATCATTTGGTATCAGAGCTTCGGTTCTAGTCTCAGGTTTATCTATCCTTTAAATTTTTTTTTTTGGGTTCCATTTCTAGTTTATTTCAGTTCCTGATAGTTCAAAAAAAAGAATCGAATTAAAAAAAAACGTCAAAAAGAAAAGAAAAGAGAATAGAAAGGAATCTGTAAAAAAAATAAATAAATAAATAAATAACGTTTTTCCGAATTTGTTTGAATTAGTAACTTTTGGCTCTAGTCGTAATTCCTATTCGTAGCATATTAAAAAAAAAAAGGTTAGAAGAAAAAAATATTGTCGCAGATGCGCTTTCTCGCAGGTGATGAACTTGATTTGAGGACAAAATCATTTTCAAGAGGAGGGGAATGATGAGCACATGGCAAGAACAAGAGCATGGAATGTTGATCATATTTCAGTTCTAGAAGAATCTAGCCAAGGCTAAGTTTAATTTTACCAAGTTAAATTGGGTTGTAAGGCTTGCATGCCAATTTATTTAACTTTTCTTATTTAGGTGTGATTCTTTTGGTGTAATGGCTGATAATAAAGCCAATTTAAATGCTTAATCTTTCCTCTTCTAGTTATAGGTGTGAATTAGGAAGAGTTGGTCAGTTTCCTGTTTTGTTTTCCTTTTAGTCAAAACTGAATTAATTAGAGGATAAATTAGGAAAAAGAGAATTGTACCTTGCAGCCTATAAAAAGGCATATTCTGAAGCTAATGGCGGTGGAGAAATAAGTTTTGGAATTCAGTTATCTGAGAGAATTTTCTCTTCGGTTCTTTGACGAACCATTCGAACTTATCGGAATTTTCCGTGGCGTTCACTATCGACTTATCAAATGGATTTCCACCACCGTTTGTGGCGTCTTACTTATACCGAGGTTCTTGTTTCGCAATAAACAATGGGTTGAGGTCAAATGTACCAAGGTTATTGTTTTTGTTGAAGCAATGGGTCGAGGTCTCCCATCCAAATCTAATTGTAGAACGTTCTTGGGTTCCTTCTTAGATGACGGGTCTCGTCACAAGTTGGCGAGGTTCGCATCAGTTAGTGTTACTTTCAATGTTACTGACTTAAGTCCTTTTGATGTAGGTGATGATTTGAGGACAAATCCTTTTCATGAGGGGGGGGGGGGGGGGGGGGGGAATGATGAGGACATCAAGACTGTAAGGAAAACTCACGAACTAATTCAAGTTTCAATTAGTCCAGTGACGAGGGCTCGAGCTAAAAAGATTTTGATGTTTATTCATATTGTGAGTTATTCTTTTTGATGTTTATCAAGGATTCCTTGTGGCATTTAAATCGACTTATCAAACGGACGTCCATAACCGTTTGTGGCGTCTTCACGATACCCAGGTTCTTGCTTCACTAAACAATGGGTCGCGGTTTCCATCAAACTTGAAAGATCTTGGATTATTGTTTCTAGATTTGGTATCGGATTTCGTCACGTTGTTGGCGTGGTTCGTTTCAAAATGGGCTGCAAACCTGTGGTTTGGCTTGCTGGACGGTTGTGAGCAAACTCAGCATGAGCAAGCAACAAATCCCATTCGCGGATGTTATTTTTCACCAAGCTGTTCAATAAAGCTCCCAATGATCGATTCACCACTTCTATTTGACCATCTGTTTAAGGATGATGGGAGGTGCTAAATTGCAATTTTGTTCCAAGCTTTCCCCACAATGTCTTCCAGAAATGGCTCAAAATTTTACATCGTGATTCGAAGTGACGGATTTTGGAATACTGTGTAACTTGACAATCTCTTGAAAATACAAATCAACAACATGAGTGCAATCGGATGTTTTGTTTGTAAGGAACGAGATGAGCCATTTTAGAGAACCAATCAACAATAATGAAAATTGAGTCTTTACCTTGTTGAATATGAGGCAAGCCTAGTATGAAGTCCATGCTTACATCTTTCCATGGGACTAATGGAATCTGTAAAGGAGTGTACAAGCCTGTGTTGCTACCATGCATCTTGGACTTTTGACAAATGACGCATTTGCTCACAATGTGGTAGGTTCCAAAGGTATACCAAATTAAAGTCTTGCTTTAATTATGATCTTTTTTGAGTTTAGTAGAGATCGAGGGTCATTCCCGCAGAGGATTGGTTTTAATTAATTCGTTATCAATTTCGCAACAATAAATATGAAAAGAGGATTTTTGGATTTTTAACCTAATTAAATGAAAAAAAAAAAAAGCTATAATTAACAAAGCACAAATTTAAATTAAATTATAAAACGATGATAAGAAAGCCAGTTAAAAGATCATTCTCCACTGCTAGACTTTGACTTATGATTGACTCATGATATATATCTCAATTTTCTATTGAAACCATCAACTGTAGATAATAACAAGCTCTATTACCACAGTCCTTCCTTAATTCGTCGTTAGGCAAAACAGGTTCTTCACTTAATTCCCTTTCCATTAAACAATCTGGAATAAGCTTTCTAAATTTAATCTAACGGAAGCATTAAGATGAGAAATATAAGTTGATCTAGCAAACAAACATACAAGCTCGGTTTCTTTATCCTATGTTATGTTCTACATGCAATCACATGAAAATATCCCATAATCAATGATCACATGTTCAACTAATGATTAGAAAAACATGACAGTTACAAATCAAGATTCCCAATCTTGCAATAGAAAATTCCAAGTCTAATTTAGCCCAAATAAAACAAGAAAATCTTCAAGAACAATAGATTTGGAAGAGCATAAACGATTTTAATTGAAAAATTGGAAAATAACATCAATTCATTCAATCACAAAGTCATGTCTAGGGTTTTGAAAATCACCTTTAACTCAAAAGAAATCTAGCCTAACATAATTGTAAAATTAAACATGAAATCCATGATGACAACTAACAACTTTGGAAAGAAAGAGGAAGAAAGAGAAGAAGAACGGCAATCGGGAGATGAATCTTCAACGCGAACAATCCTTCTCTTGAATCACCCAAAAATTCTCTTCTTTTTGGCGTCTTTTTCTGTCTTCAAAAGTGGCTGAAAAGCTTATGAAAAAGTACTTGATTTAACCCTAGGATGGCCTATTTATAGGCTTCAAAAGTTGAGATCAGAAGGAGAAAGTTTGGGCTTAATTTTGAATTAAAAAACACAAAATTCGGAATATTTTTTTGGCCCCTCCCACACCTGCCATGAGATCCGGCGAGCCCACTCCCTCAACGAGTGTCACCTCTCCAAGTCCTGTTCGACCCCCGCCACGAGATCCGGCGGGCTCATCTCCTCCAATGTCTCTTCCAAGTTCTTTGAATTGGAAAAGAAGAAAAATAAAAATAAAAAAAGAAAACACATAACCACACCGATAAGAAAAGGAAAAAATCATGCCCTTCAATCATTGTACGAGGGATTTGATCTTGGTGTAGGGGGGAAAAAAAATCTGAGCATATTATCTGAAAAGCCTTCTGCAAAAAAAGGAAATATAAAAAGCAAAAAAAAAAAATCAGAGGAATAGATATTACTGAAAGAGACCTTCCCCAACTTCTGCAACCCATCCATTGGCTTTAATTTTGGCTTATTTTGGTGATTTTGAACCTATTAAAAAGACAAGTTGGGGTAGGTCTCTTTCCATATAGCGTTGATGTGGCACGCTCACTGAAAGACATGTGGCAATTCAGTTGCTAAATTTAACAAAAGATGAATTTTTGCAAACGTTCAAAGTTCAGGGAGAATAGATGTTATAAATTGAAGTTTGGGGGTATATTGTGACAAGATTTGAAGTTTAGGAAAAAAATGAAATTTGTCTACAATGAAATGAGAAAAATAATGATAAAACAATAAACATAGGTTGCTATTATATTTTGTTTTGATATTTTTAATATAATATTTTACAGGTAAGTTAAATGTAAGATAATAATTTAACACTAATATTAGGATTGAGAGTCACAATGTGAAGGTGGCATGAGATGAATCCAGAACTGATGTCCTCATTTTGTTGTCTCATTAGTTATCTTCCCACTAAAATTTTGACACTTCACGAAAACTTTATGGACAAATTTCATTTTTGCTCCCTAAATTTTGGTGCTATTTTAACTTTACTAAATCAACTTTAAAAGCTGGTAGAAATACTTCATGAACTATGAAATGTTATTATGTTTGCTCATTCTGTCAGTTAAATGGATGGAATTGGCCCTGAATTTTAATATTCTTGTAACTTTTCTCACCAAAACTTTAAAAGCTGGTGTTTCTACCCATCAAACTTTAAGTAACTAGCGAGAATGCCTCTTGAACTTTAATCCGTTAAAATATTACTTGTTTCATATTTTGTTACCATTATTTATTTAATTTATATTACAATCTTCATAATTACAAAAATAACATTAAAAATTTATAAAAATTCAAGGGATTTAAATATGTAAGTTTTTTTTGTACTGACTTCAATTTTAAAAAATAAATGAACTTTTTATTTTTAAGATTATTCTTATTTTTTGAAAATAAATTTATAAAATTTGAAGGCTATTTTTGTAATTATAAAGATTTTAATTTAAATTAACTTTTTTATCATTATAGTGTCAAAGTATGAAAACAATGAATTTTTTTCCTAACGGATTGAAGTTTGAGGGACATTCTTGCTAATTATTTAAAATTTAAGGGATATAAATACTATTTTTCAAAATTTCAAGAGTAAAATTACAAAAATATTAAGATTTAAGATCGATTATATCCATTTAACTGATGAAATGATCAAACATGATATCATTTAATAATTTCAAGATAGTATTACTTTTTAAAATTCATAAAGCAAAATTAAAAGAGGACTAAACTTCACACATCCTATTTTACATCAACCGTACAAACAACGTCAACCCAATTAAAAAAAAAGAAAAAAAAGAAAAAAAAGAAAATGGAGGCTCTCTATAAAGCAACTCCCCCGTCCCAATCACACCACCACCGTTTCGCTCCCACACCACACCGCTCGTTATCGTTCCTTGCGCCAAAAAACCCATGTCTGCACCATTGTCGCTGACATGGTTCACTCGAAATCCTCTCCGGCCTTTCTCCAACCACTGCATCGTCAAGGTGTGTGGTTACCCGGCCGTAGTGACATCGGATCCAACCTCGTGGCTCTTCCCAAGACCGGACTTGAGTTTAATCTGAACTTTGTTTAGATTTTCTGATTAATTTTCAAAATTTCATCAACTTCTTGTTTATTGTTGGCCTAATCACTTTGATTTTGAGGCCTTCGTTGATTTTTTTGCAAAACCTCAGTCGAAAAGCTTTTTCTTTTCTTTTATTCTTTTTCTTGTTCTGATGGTGATGAAGAGCTTCTTTTTTCTTTTTTTTTTTTTTTAGAAAATTATATATTATTGTTACTGCTTCGAAATTAAAATACTAAATTTCTTAAAAAAAAATTTCAAGACTTAAAAAAAAAAAAAAGAAAAAAAGTCGAAGCGGTGGTGCGGGTGGTGCTGTGGTGTGATTGCAGGATGGAATGCTTAGGTCCTTCATTTTTGTTGGTTCTGTGTTTAATTAGACGCTTTTTTAATTTTTATTTATTTTTGGTGGTTAAGGTTGTTTGTACCGTATATATAAATTATCAGTTTTTTATTAATAAATATTTAAAATATTATTATTTTAATTTATTATATTTTAAATAAAAATATGACACAAAGATTGATATTTAAAAAATTAAAATTAAAATTGATATTTTAAATATTATTTATTTTAAAAAGATGTCAAAATTTTAATGGGAGAAATTTAATAATACAATAAAATAAACGGTGCATCTAGACTCACGTGACATTGTCAATCCCATTACTCAATTGTAATTGACGTTGAAGTTAGAATCCACTACCCCTCTCTACCCCTGATCAGTTTCCGACGTCAGATTAATTCGAGGTTGAACAAAGTGGGCCGCCAAGATCAATTGGGGGACCAGCCCCATCTTTTTTTAAAGTGCAAGGCTGTAGCCAAACCCAAGCTTAAATAAATAACTTGAAATTTTATTAGTTTCAGGACATCGTGAGTGAGGGGTGTGCTTTTAGTTTTTTATTTTTTATTTTCCAGTATGGACACTCTCCAGAGGTTTGGGTGCTTCACAACCTCCATCATCAAATCTCCATTTCCAAAACCTCCTCCACTTCGTCGTACACCTTCTTTCGGGGTCCTAAGAACCAGCCTTCGTCCAGGTGAGCTTATTTCACCACCTCAAAAATGTGCATATTTTTTACTCCTCTGTTTGTTTGGTTTACGAGAAAATAAAGAAAAATATAGAAGAAATAACTTGTGGGTTTCAATTCTCTTGGGAATTTTTTCTAATACTTGTATTGTGTTGTAATCATTTACACTTGTATATGCCAGTTTGAGTAGTAAAGATACTGTAAAATGCTTAGTGTTCTATGGAAACAAGTAGTCCCCTTGGAACTACAATTTGGTACATACTGACTAGCAAACTTTCTTGATGCATCTTCCTATTTCTCAGCCAAATGAAATTCTGGAACAGATAAGAGAATCAACTTTGAGGAATTCAATTTTGAGTGTGTGTGTGGTGTTTATTTTATTTATTTTATTTTATTTTTCATTTCATGGTGGATTCGAGTATTGACACTTTGTCTGTTAACTTTTCGTGAATGGTAAATTATTCTTAAATTTTTAATCTTGGAAAATGTCCCCTGAATTTAAAGTGTCGCAGAGTGCCCCCAATCCATGACTACAGTTAAAATTTTGAGGGATATGCTATGTCCCGAGCACGAGGCATTTTATTCCAAGTTTTAACACCATTCATACAATCGGTGTACTCTTCTGCAATGCTTTACTAAATTCAGGAATCATTTGCCCCGATTATAATAGGGTTAACTTGCCAATTTATGGTCAGTTTAGATCATAGATTTGAAAAGTAAATTTGAACAACATATTCAAATTTTTGTGAGAGAGAACACTGTAGAAAACTTTTTTAAACAGTGTCCAAAAACAATCTATAGGGGGCGATCCAAGTGGAGGCTTATTTGAAGTTCAGGGGCAAAAGACCGAAAAAGGCACTTTATGGGTTTTCAAATTGTAGTATATTGAATGTTAATCATTTGCCCAGTTTCACATGGGTATTTTTCGGTTTGAGTCCGAAATGCTTGATTTTCTATAGTTCCTAGTCACCTCCAAGATCATTGACATGGCTTTCTTCTGCATGGATTTTCTGCAATTCCAGTTAGTGAAGTTTCGGAGGAGGATGTTTTGCAAACATTCCTTAGAGAGAGACAGTTGAATGGAGATTTCATATCATAAGTTTCTGATATGTTTTGGCAGAGAGAGGCTATGAAGTTTGTTGATGCTGAGGCTTCACTTTCCGACGCTCCTCAACAAGCGGAGCTGGTATTTTAGTAAACTCGTTTTGGTACATACGGTTATTAAATGTTAGATCATATAAGAATCACATCAGATGAAGAAAAGTATTACAAGTAAAGGAACATGATGAAGATTGACGATAGGGTATTTTTTCACAACCTGCTAGATACTAATACTGAGAACTTTATAGTCATTGCAGAGCTTCAATGAGCCTAAGACCGCAAATGCATTCAACTCTTTTGCATTAAGTGGTTTCTAACTGTCAAATACGTGAATTAATCTTCTTAGTTCAACTCTTTTGGAACCTTCGGAACTATAGTTGCTTCAACCGAATAGGTTCTTTTTCCCCCCCTTCCCTGTTTAGTACTAAACTTGGTTTTAATTTCTGAGTGCCTAAGCTGAGGTTCGTCTAAGATGCATAAATGCTGTGATTTTGGTTTTGGATTTATGGTTCAATAGTTTCAATTGGAAACCATAATGCGTACAATAGACAAAAGCAGCTACTTTTTATTTATCTGAAAGACCTAATGCATTTCTTGTGCATGTACCTTTTCGCATCAGATGAATTGTAATAAGTTTGCCATATATAGCATTGCATGCTAAGACTCAAGTAGTATTTTGTCGAAATTCTTGTTTCTAGCATTTTGAGCTTTTTGTTTTTTTTGCTGGGGATATGATATCTCTTTTTTTTTTTTTTTTTTTGTAGAACCGTCATGGAGTTTCTTTCTAAAGATTATCGTCTATTCATTTAGGCTTATGAGTTAACCCTATTCAGCTGCATGGTGCCCAAATGTTGTCCTTTTTTATTTTTTTTTCTCTTACGAAGTTATTCATTAGGTCACGGAAAGTGATGACGATGGTGGGTTTTTGAAACTTTCAAGGACGCAGGAATGGTTATCAGGCGACAGCTCTGCTCCAATAAATAAAAAGGCAATCGCTAAGGTATTGCTTTTACTGGTCAGTACAACAATTATAATTTCTTTTTCATTTCAGATCTGAAAAGCTGTCTTTATCCTTGGGGAATATTATTTCTATGCTGTTGTTTAAAATCTTCATATGTCACAACAGGCATTGCAGGATGGCAAGGAAAGAAGAAAGAGACTGAACCTTCTCAAGTATGAAGCTGTATGATACTTGAACTATGTCTCAGTGATCTAGGTGTTGCCAGTGTTCGTTCGTTATTGGAAATGCGTATTATAACCTATATGTTCACCATATTAAGATTGCTTTAGTTAATCACTATTGAAACTATTTGGAAAATGTCCCAACACCATCGTCTCATGACATCTGTCTTGTCCTGCAAGTCTTGGCTCTTCTTTCGCATAACCAAAGCTGATATCTTCTTTTATTAAAGTACCGATCAGCACAAGTTAAGTGATCGGCAGATTCACAATAAGGGGTTGGCTCTGAACCAGCGAACAGAATACGGGCAAGCCCTCTTACGCATGTAGGGTTAGGATCCTAGTTATGGTTGGGGCACGATGTATATGGATTTGTGATTACTTCTTTTTCCACAATTTCAAAAAAATTTTTTTGTTCCACTAGCAATGAGTTTTTTTGTTATTGTTTTTGTTTCTGTGTTTGTTCTGTGGTTTGGTCCACGACATAAGAAATGAGTGGTTCCGTTAAAAGAGGAAAGAAAAATAAGAGGATCGAACAGATTTAAAATAGCTGTGCCTCATCATGTAGTAGTTTTAACAGTTATGGTTTTTGGTACTTCTTTTTTTTTTTTTTTTTTCCTACTGCAAAAAGTTGTGTTCTGGGATTTTCCAAATGCTTAAAAGTTTGTTCTATTTTTCAATTCTATTTCTTCATTTGATAATATGAACTGTATTTCCAAATTGCTGGGGTAGGGCCATATTACCGAATTTCCTTCTCACACTCCAAGATTGGGAAGGCTGAATTACACTTTTCTATGAAGGAAAAATGGGGAAAAGATAAACTTCAATGCAATGCTTATCTCTAGAGTTGTCAAATGTTTCCATTGGTGAATAGTATGGAATATCCTCAATCTTTGTCCTTTTTTCTACAGCTCAAGAGGGAATTATGGCTCTTATCTATTGGAATTGGAACTGCATGCAGTGGGTACTGTTTAATTGCTCTATCTGTCCAGGTATGCTTTCCGCAAAAGGGGAAAAAAAGAATAGTTCTACCTTTCATGCTAAGATAATGAGAAGCAAAGTTCCTCAGTTTTTTTTTAGAAATTGAGGGAGACATTTCACTTGCTTCACTGTTTTGGTGGTCTCTTCTATTTGATTGTTTCATACGAGTCCAAACAAATGTTTGGAGTCTTGTGGTGGTGATTCCAACCGAACCGTTGTAAAATCCACATTTACTAACTAGGATTTAAATCTCAAGATAAAAGGACTTAAGTTCCATTGAATTGAAGTCCAGAATTCCAATATTCAGTAGAATTAATTCCTATTCTACTGTTTACTTAAACTAAGGAATTGAAATAGAATTAAGTGTGGTTTCAAAGTTATCCTTACTTGGAGGAAACAATTAAATTGAATGAGAGTATTTTTGGTAAAAATTACTCCTCACCCACTAGGACGAGGATTTTAATTCAGTTGGTCAGAGGTAGAAAATAAATAATCCCTTATCTAGGAACTTATTTCTTCCCTATCATTTGTTCCAAAAACAAGTAAACACAACGTAGGATGCCAGTAAATTTTAGGAGATGAAAGAAAGTGTTACGTGGATATAGTTTTATATTTTTTACTGGACAACTGACTTGCTTTTTAATTGAACAGGCTGCTATTAGTTATGCAATCGGAGTTCTTTTCAGGTTGGTTTTTGACGTCGTTCTGTAAATACGTTGAGGCTAATTTCATTGAAGCAACACCTTTTTGAGCTGCCAGAATGCCGAATATTACTTTCTTAACTGATAGTAATCTCACAATCTTGCCTAATATAAAGTCACACTAGCACTACTTCAGATATGCCTTACCTTGTTCCTTTAGCTAAATATGGAAAAAAAAAAAAGAAAAAAAAAAGCTGTAAATTAATACCAATCTGTTTCAGCGTGATTGCATATTGACATATGACACATTAGAAGTTACTTTTTGTTGTTTGTTTATTATTTTTAGGGAAGAAAATTGGAAAGTAATATCATTATTTCCTTATGCGGTATCTCAATTAGTTTTCTTCTGGAAATTTAAGTGTTTCCTTTTAATAATGCAGTTGTTTGTACCTTGAGCTCTTGTTCAAATATGCAGACAACATGTCTAGAGAAGCTGTTCCTCAAATCTTCAGGCAAAAGAAGACTAAAAAGTAAGAAGAGTAGGCAAACCATTTTATATTTTAATTAGTAATATATTTCATTATAATTTGCAAGCAAGTATTTCATACTTTTTTTACTTAATATATATATATATATATATATATATTGAATTAACCATTCAATAACTCGTTGACTGTGATCCAGAATTGGAATAAGAAGTGAAGATGTTACGGATTTGTTCGAGAGATCAATCAAGGGTAGTGGAATTGCTCTCTCGTCTCTGAGGCTTGTCATACCCACAGCAATATATGGACTTTGGATTCTGTCTCATCAATATCTATCCAGTGATTTCTTTGATTTCCAGGTAATTATTAAAAGTGTTTTGTACATAATGAAATAATTTCTTTTTTCCTTTTAATGAGATTGTGCCTTTCTTTGCCATTACAGATCGTGCCAGCCATGCTTGTAATGTTTGTGTATAAAGCTGCTGCTCTTGTTCAAGTTTATAGAGATAATGAAGACCTGCAATTCATCTTTCCGGAAAATGAGGAAGGCTCCAAATGACTGGATATCTTACTTGATTCTTTCCTCCGCATATTCAAGGTACACGGCTCTGGCTTCTTATAAAAGAACGCGAGACATAAGTAGAAGGAGCAGGATGCTTCTAAGAGGCTTGGCCCCTATAGATTACTCTACTAGTTTGTCTGTTTTTCGTAGACGAATGGAATCTGAAAATCACCTTGAAGATATTCTCAAGTAAACGAGATTATTAGGCAAGAGAGTTCGTAAAATGCAAGACTTGTTAGCTGACTCGAATAAAAAGCTGCAACTTATACCAGCAACTCCCAACCCCATTTCCCCTGGTTGAGATTGATTCTGCTCGGCTTACCGTGTCATTAGTCTAACCACCAAGAATGGTGTTTAAGCATGAGCTCTTTTTATACCATCTGTAAAACAACATTTTAGTTGGGTGAAGTTGAGGAGAGAAGAGAGACTAAGTTCATGAAATCCTTTTTAACATTTTGTTTTCCAGAACTTTTGCTTCCACCTAAGCAGTAGACAAGACTGACAGCAAAGTTTTATGTCTTTGAGAGATTTGGCCCCATTTTGATCTCCATTTTAAACTCATTATTCAAACTTTTTTTTACCAGTTTAATTTTCAATAAAAAAAAAAAGGGTTTTAAAACGGAGATCCAAAGTAACATTCTTTTCTCATCCTAAAAATTAGTGGTCGGTTATTTCCTTTAAAGTGAGGGGAATTCTACAATAAAAGGCACCTAACCTTTGGGACAATACTGCTATGGTGTCTTAGCCCGAATGATTTAAATAGCTGTCTATTATTTACTTCAACTAGTTTTAAAACATGTTAGTTATTTTAAATATTTTAATAAAATTGCTATTTTCTACAATTTCCCTGATACTATGTATAAAATGAATATTTGTATTTAAATGTAACACTAATTTAAATACATATACAATACAGATGATTAGACATATTTGAGAAATTTTATTTAAATAGGAAAAAAATATTTAAGTGAAAAATTTACAAAAATAAAATAACAAAATACCTGAAAATAAAATTAAAAAAAAGAGACATGGAAAAAAGATAAAATGATTAAAATGTCAAAAATAAACTTATATAGAAAAGGATTAAAATGAAAAAATAAAAAAAAATTAGGCTAAAAGAGAAAAAATTGAAGGACTAAAAAGTCCACCCCTCTCTCTCTCTCTCTCTCTCTCTCTCATGTCAGTGAGCAAAAAAACAAAACAAAACAAAAGTACTCTCTCTCTCTTTCTCCCCACCCTTTACGCGTGTCAGAAAGAAAGCAAAACCCCAAAAAGTTCTCTCTCACTCTCTCTCTCCCCTTAAAACGCAAGTTTCGTGCGTTTTGGACAAAATGGGTGAGCTTTCTTATATATGTATAGATTAGTCTCCCGCAAGTGAATTACATGTTACAACTTACTATTTTCAAAGCTAGATGTTATGTACGAAAGGACCTTCATTAACGAAAACCTTTGCCAAGTATTACACTGTACTTTCTAAGAGGTCTAAATTCCCAAGCAAGCCTATGTTTGTTGGTTCACTCCAACTGTTTTTCCAAAAGTTTTGTCTTTTACTTTAAAAATAATCCAATTTTATTATTTCCATATCCAAATCTTTCTTTAAAAACTCAAATTTTAAAAATCTATAACTTTCTTATTTTAAATCGAAATGAGATGATATATTTTTTTTAAATTGCAAAAAATGACGAGATGAATAAAACAAGATTAATATTGCAAATTTTTTTTAACATATTTCAAGTTTTTTATATTTTTAAACTCCAAACAGTTCATTCTCAACCCAACGCACAATTCAAAACATCAACTCAATTTCAATGAAAATCTCCAAAAACTATAACTCAAACAAGGGATTGTGTTCCTTCATTGTTTGATTTTGAGAGATTCTATGGCAGGGGAATCCTACGTCGGCCAAAGATGATGACCACTGATTACACCACAGCATTCAATTCAAATGGTTTCTATAGTACGGAGGCTAAATACTACAAGATGACTCCTTAAGCAGTATTGTTATACCATTCCTTGAGCTGCATTCAATGCAAATGGTGTCTTTTTTTTTTTTTTTCAAACGATTTTTTTCTCCAAAATTTCCAATTTTTATTTCATTTTCATTTTATTGTTTTTTTGTTTGATCCTCTTTTTTGGGTTTCTGGTTTTTTTTTTTCTTTTTTTTCTTTTTCGTTTGTATTGGTTTGTTTTTTAAATGTTTAATTATTTTTGTCTTTTGCATGTATAAAATATAATTAAAGTTTGTTCCGTTTCTTTTTTTTTTTTTTCATTTTTTTTTATTAAAAATAGTAAATGAAAGAAAGAATAGGATCTATTTTTAGTTTTGTTATTTTTGTTTAATCGTTTTTTTCCCTTTTGAGATTTTTTGTTTTTTGTTTTCCTTTTGTTTTTTTCTCTATTTTTGTTTTTAATTATTGTGATCATTTTTTTTCTTGTCTGTACATAACCTGAGAAAAGTTGTTTTATTTATTTATTTATTTTTTATCATCATCAGCTTACATTTTTATAATTGAGGGAGATCTTGGTAAAAAATTAAAGACAAAAAAAAAAAAAAAAAAAAAGATGAAAGTATGAGGTATGTTCTGCTTTATTTTTGTTTTGTTTTTGATTTTTTGAATTTTTTTTGGTAGCATTTTGTTTTCTAAAAATTATATATAGTATTTTTAATTTTTAATTTATGTTAATTTGTTTTTCTAGGTTGTGATGATGATGGTTCAAAATGGCTACATTGGGAGTACAAAGAGAAATATTCAAAACCTTTTTTTTTTTTTTTTGGTATTACGTTTTGGTTTTTGCAATTTTTCCCCAGGATAATATTTGGTTCAGTTTGGTTTTAATTATTCGTCTTTTATTGTTGTGTTTATGATTGCATGTCGTTTTGGAAGTTTGCAGTTTAGTTTTCATATTTTACATTTTTTTTTTTCGTTAGTTTATTTTGGTGTGAATGTGGTATTTTTTCCTCATGCATATTGTGTTTGAATAATTGTTTGTGTGAAAATTTTGATGTTAGTATTTTGGATTTTGTTATGTTACATGTGTAATCTATTTTTTGATTGGGAGTTCAGATTGAATTGTTTAGTTATATCTGAATGAGTTTTTAAGTTTTCTTATTATTTAAATTTCTAGATTTTTTACGTTATTTGTTGTTGCAGTTTTTGTACTGAGATATTTCGTTGTGTTTGTGCTGATTTGTCCCAGACATTTAATGCTCCTAAATTACCTTTTTTAATTTGTCAGTATGTAATAATTTGCTGGAATTCCTTCATTCCTTGTGACTTATCATCGCTTTTCCTGGAGTTTTATGTTGTTCAGTCATAGCTAAAGGAATTGTTTGAGTTTTTTATTGTGTAGGTTTGTAGATTGGTGGTGTTGTTTTTTATTTGCAGCTTTTGTACTAAGATATTCTACTCTATTTTTGCTGATCCATCCTTGTTATTTAATGCTTCTATACTATCTTTTATGATTTGTAAATGTGATATTTGTTGTGAGCCTGTCATTTATGATGAGTTATCACCGTTTTTTCTGTAACTCTTTACACATGTCATCTGTTATTAACATTTCTGAATACATTTCTTGGTTTGTAATGCATTGATTTGTTATAACTCTGTTATTTAGTGGGAGCCATCATGTTTTCCTCTTTTTTATTTTTATATACAGATTTGACTCTGTTATCTATGTATGAAATCTCTACTTTTTCTTCTCTTCTTCACAATTTAAAATATAATAATTTCTTAATATATCATTTACCAGATTGTTCAATTTTACCTTTTTCTATATTTTACCGTTCACTCTATTTTCACTCTTCTCATGTTCTCACCTAAACTCCTTTATTACCTTCTTTATTATCTTGTATAAATTGAATTCGCTATTTTCATCCCTATTTTATTACTATTGAAGACTATTTATTGCATTTTGTGTTCTGTTCTGAAGATCGAGTGCTTATACCTATCATTTTTCTATGGAAAAGTGCTTTTTCACCAAGATACTTTTCATATTTATGTCTTTTCTTGATATTGATGACTGATTTTTCATTTATGTCTTCTACCTATTGTTAATAATTAGTTTATTATATTATGATGATTATATTGTAATTAATATAGTTTGGTTCTTATGATTTATGATTATCTAGGTTAGCATAATAATATTATTATAATTGAGATTCATGACAGTTTTTTTGTTTTTAGTGTTAATCTTAACAAAAAATGGTAGTTTTCTCTGTTAATGTTATTAATTTTGTTATTATTTCCTGCTCTGGTTTTTTTAAACAAAATTTTTTTTATTTGTTTTATATGTCGTCTTTATTTCCTTTTTATATTAGTGGATTTTTTCTTTACAACTATTGATAGTTTTTTTCCTCTTTCTGTTTTTCTTTAGTTTAGTAATAGTTTTTTCGTCTTTTTAATTTTTTTTATGAGGGGTGATATTTCGGTTTGCTTGATTAGTTGATATTCATTATGGCTATTGTTTATCTACTTCTTTAATATTTTTTCCTGCTTTCACTATTATTTTACTATGACTGTTATTATTACTATTACTATTAATACATATATGACATATTAAAATAGTGTGAAGGGTTACTGTTCTTTCTACAGAATCTGGACATTTTTACTCTTATTATTGTTACTATGTGCTATATACTAAAGAGGTTTGATTTCGTTATTGTATTTTTCCTTTTTGTTTGTTTTACTACTGATTCTTTTCTAGACAGTTTAACATGTGTTTTTTCTCTGCTTTTGGTTCCTCAGCTTTAGATTTTAAAATTTTATTTTGTTTTTTTTTCCTTATTGTTATTTTGGTCTCGCTTTTTTTTTTTCTCTCCCTTTTTTTAGGGTTTTGGTTGGTTGTGAATTTTTTCTATATTATTAGCAGGGTTTTTTCCTACTTATATATTAGTGGAGATTTTTTATTTTTTTTTTGGTTTCTATATGTTTTTGTCTTTGAAATTTTTCATTTCTATATGTTTTTTTTTCTCTTAAAATTTTTCCTCTTTTTTAGGTGATTTTCCCTTTTATTTTTAATGTTTTTCCCCCCTACATGCATATAATCAGTGGTGTCAATTTTTTTTAATTTCTTTTTTTAGGGTTTTGATTGGTCTTTTTTTGTTGTGATTTTTTCCCTTATTATTTTTAATGTTTTTCCCCCCTACATGCATATAATCAGTGGTGTCAATTTTTTTTAATTTCTTTTTTTAGGGTTTTGATTGGTCTTTTTTTGTTGTGATTTTTTCCCTTATTATTATTAGGGTTTTTTTGCTTCATATGTTGGTGGATAATTTTTTTTTTTGTTTCTGTATATTTTTGTTTATGGAATTTTTTGTTTCTCCATTTTGTTTATCCTAATTTTTTTTGAGTTTTTGTGTCATTTTTTCTTTTTGTCATTTTTATAGTTGTTTTTTCTTATGTATGTAAATAATAAGAGAAATTTTTTTTGTTTTATTTTTATATTTTGTTTTTCCTATTTATTATTATTGTTATTTTTGCATCCTGTATTTACATGATTCGAGAAAATTATGGAAAAAGCTAAAGAGTAAAAAATTAAAGAAAAAAATGGGGTAAGAATCTGGTTTTTTGCTGCACTTATTTATTATATATATATATGTCGGTCTCTATTTCTAATTTTTGTTAATTTGCTTTTGTAGATTGTTATAATAATGTTGTGAACATGGTGGATTGGGAGTATTCAGTGGAAATTTCAAGCACTTATTTATGTGATATTTTGATTTTTGATTTTTTTTTTCTCTTTTTTTCCTTTCCCGAGGTAATATTTTACTAAAGTTGGTTTTTCAATTTTATGACTTGATTGTTATATTTATATTTTTTTTCTTTGTTGTTTTTAAGATTTGCATATCCTTTTCAAATGATATTTTATTTTTTAGTTTATTTTGAATGAATTGTTGGATTTTCTTATTTATATTGTTTAGTTAGATTTGAATAGATTGTTAAACTATTTCATTCTTTAGTCATCTAGACCTCTTACGTTGTTTCTTAGCTGTAACTTTTGTACTGAGATATGTTGTTATGGTCTTTGCTGATCAGTCCCAGACATTTAATGCTTCTAAACAATCTTTTTGGGTTTGTTATTGTGCCATTTGCTATGATTCTGTGATTTACTATTATTTACTTTCTTCAGTTTCACTACATTTTTTTATAGCTGTTACCTAGTTTTTAATGCTTCTAGGCTATGGTTTTGGATCTGTAATACTCTGATTTACCCAAACTCTGTTATTTGTTATGACGACCCATGTTTTCCTCTGATATTTTACTGAGATAACTCTGTCATTTGTGTGATATTTCTACTTGCTTTACTCACCGACCTTTGAAAAAAAAACTTAAAATTTAAATTTTTTTAAATTTGTCTATTATAAATAGTCTACCTCTTCATTTATTGCTTTATTCCTATGTTTAACTATCACTGCTTCTATAATATTCTCTTACTCTCTCTCTTTACAACCGTCCTTTAGTTATTACTATCTCTGTAATATCTTCCTATGTACTCTACTCCTAACCTTCTTTAATTGTTACCCTAACTTTCTTATTCCCTCCTTTCTTACTTTCTAAAAACTGAGCTTTATCAACTACTGTTTTTGTTAAGAGGGCATTTTTCATTAAGGTGCTGCTCTTGTTTATGTTTTTGACGGTTATTGAATGCTTTTATTTGACTGATTTTGGGTTCTTCCTTAAACATATGTTCTTTTTTTTTTTTGTTAATTATTTTCTATTTGTTTTGTTCCTATGTAATATTTTCCTATTTCCACTATTGTTTAATCATAGTTATTAATATAATATGAAAGGATTTTATTTTGTTGTTGTGTTCTCTTTTTTAGTCTTTGTCTTTGTCTTTGTTTTTTAAGATGGTGTGATCAACTTTGTTTTTTCAAAAATTTTATTTGTCAATGTTTTGATCATGTCATTGTTAATATATGTTAGATGATTATGAAATAGGATATTGATGCAAATCAAACTCAAAAATTTAATCGGAAGTTTCAGCAAGAGGATTTGGGCGTACTCATTAATGAGGAACGACAAAATTGGTCCACATCATCAAGGTCAATTCGGATCAGGAACATCAACCATGCAAATCCATGCAATAGGCGTGTGAATTAAGAAAGAGAAACTCAAAAATATTTAGTTTCCTTTTTTATTATTGTTGAATATTCAACCATCATTCATCCTTTATTTTGTTAGCTCATTAGTCAACTTTCCTTTTCTATTTTTTGGCATGTACAACCATTCAATTTTCTAATTTTTTCCCTTTTCCTATTTTAGGCAAGTAAGAGCTATTATTACTAGATTTTAGCCATAATTAAAATGAAATGTAATTAAGTTATTTTATGAACTTTCTTTGTAATAATTCAACCTATAAATAGACGCATATGGAGAAGAAAGAAGACAAATAATTTTTCAGAAATGTGAGAGTATTTTCTCTTTAGTTCTTTGACGAACTATTCGAACTTATCGAAATTTTCCGTGACGTTCACCATCGACTTATCAAACGGATTTCCACCACTGTTTGTGGTGTCTTTTTTATACCGATGTTCTTGTTTCGCATTAAACCATGGGTTGAGGTCAAATAAACCAAGGTTCTTGTTTTTGTTGAAGCAATGGGTTGAGGTCTCCCATCCAAACTTGATCGTAGAACGTTCTTGGGTTCCTTATTCGTTGTCAGGTCTCATTATTCTTGGCGGAGTTCGCATTAGATATGGTAGTTTATATGATTGCTATCCATATAAGGAAATATGACTCTATTTGTTTAAATTATATTATCTCTCAATCATTTTGCTATTAATGTTTATGTGTTCTTATAATTTGTAAAATCTGTATATATGCCTATATGATTTTGGTCTGTGATTGTTATTGTCACTGTTTGCTTTAATTGTAATTTGGTTTTTTTTTTTTTTTTAATAATTACTTTTTGAAAACAGTTTTTCTATATAGATTTAAGCTTACTATGATGATCTTTATTTTAGTATATAATAATACATATATTAGATGCATTATTTGGTTTGGTATGTGTTGTTAAAAATAATACTGTTGTTATCAATTGTTAGAGAATTGTTAAATACAATTTGATAGTCTTTATTGTTGCTATAAATGTTTGACATTTCAGTTGTTTTTCGATTTGTATATATATTTATATGATATTGTTTTGTTACTATTGTTGTCACTATTTTTTTCTTTATAATTGTTTTTTTTTTTCTGTTATAAATAGTTAAGAGTTTTTGTCAAATATTTAAGCTTGCTATGATGGTCTCTATTTTGGTATACACTAATTCATACACCAGATGCATTATTTGGTTTGGTATAATAAAAATGATACAATTGTTATTAGTTATTAGAGAATTGTTAGATATGATTTGACAGTTTTTATTATTGTTATAAATGTTTGGGATTTGAGTTATTTATCAAGTTTTTCAAATGCATAGTAAAATTAATTATGTTACTAGTTTTGTGTTATTTTACTTCTAATTTCGGTCACTGTTTTTCAGTTTTTTCAGTATTCCTTTTATATTTGCAGTAAACTATATTATAATTATAACTTTATTACTTTATAACTTTATAAAACTTCAAGTAAAGGAATGCAGGTTGTTACTGTTCTTTGAAAACATTATGTATGTATTTTTAGACATTTTTAGATTATATTTTTGTTATTCTTAACATATATTAATAACAATATAAGATATTTGAGTTTACTGTAATAGTTTTTACTTTTTATGTAATACAAATATCACATTTTATTTATTTCAACACATGTTATTGTTACTGTTTTTATTTTTATTTTATTTTTTTTATTTTGCAAATTTTAATAAAACAAGTCTGTATCTACACCCAAACATTTCACTTAGTAGCTAAAGACGATGTCAAATTATATTTTTGTTATTCCAAACATATATTGATAACAATATAAGAGATCTGAGCTTGCCTTAATAATTATATTTTTTTACGTAATAAAAATATGAGCTTTTAACACATTTCAATTCATGTTATTCAACAATTGATGAATCAAGAAAATTATTCTTCCTTTTTTGTTTTATTATTGTTAAAAATATGTGGTATAAATGTTTTCCTTAATATACATGTTGTGCTTGTTACTTGCTTTCATATATATTATATTCCTAAATTTTAATTTCATGGTATTATTTCCTTTTTCGTTTTATTATTGTTTTCCTTTGTGTTTTGTCATTCCATATAAATTTTTTTTCTTCAAATTTTTTTTTACCCGCGGTTTCTTATTTTATTCAATTTAATGGCTATGTATTTAACTTTATTACGATAATGTTTGTATATGGACATTTCTATAAATAGAAGTTTTTGTAATTTAGGTTGTATGATATAATTTTTTTGTATTATGTGATTTTATAATGTAAGAATAAAATTTTTCTTTACTTAACATAAAGATATTTGTGTATTAATTTATTGATTATTCAATTAACAAATGATGAGGACATGGTAAGAATAAGAGTATGGAATGTTGATCCTATTTCAGTTCTAGAAGAATCTAGCCAAGGTTAAGTTTAATTTTAGCAAGTTAAATTGGGTTGTAAGGCTTGCATGCCAATTTATTTAACTTTTCTTATTTAGGCGTGATTGTTTTGGTGTAATGGCTGATAATAAAGTCAATTATATTTTTAATCTTTCCATTTCTAGTTGTAGGCATGAATTAGGAAGATTAGGTCAGTTTCCTAACTTGTTTTTCTTTTTGTTAAAACTGAATTTATTAGAGGATAAATTAGGAAAAGAGAATTGTACGTAGCAGCCTATAAAAAGGCATATTCTGAATCTAATGGCAGTTCACAAGTTTTGGAATTCAGAAATGTGAGAGAATTTTCTCTTTGGTTCTTTGACGAACCATTTGAACTTATCGGAATTTTCCGTGGCGTTCACTATCGACTTATCAAACGGTTCTCCACCACCGTTTGTGGCGTCTATGATGAAGACATGGCTAGCACAAGAGCGTGGAATGCGGATCCTATTGCAGTTCTAGAAAAATAAACATTTTTGACTTTTGATGGATGTTTATGACTGATAATAAAGACGTTCAAAAAATGTCAAACTTTCTTTTCTAGTGATGATGTGAGATCAGCCAATTAAATGGCATATTGTTTCCATTCTCTTTTTTAGGCAAGTAAGAAATTTTAATTATCAGATTTTGGCCTTAATTAGTGTAGTTATTTTAGGAATCTTTTTGTAACATTCAGCCTATAAATAGGCGTCTTTGTAATAGTGAGTTGATAAGTTTTGGAATTCAGAAATGTGAGAGAATTTTCTCTTTGGTTCTTTGACGAACTATTCGAACTTATCGGAATTTTTCCGTGGCGTTCACTATCGACTTATCAAACGGATTTCTACCACCGTTTGTGGCGTCTTCCTTAAACCGAGGTTCTTGTTTCGCATTAAACAATGGGTTGAGGTCAAAGATACCAAGGTTCTTGTTTTTGTTGAAGCAATGGGTCGAGGTCTCCCATCCAAACCTGATGGTAGAACGTTCTTGGGTTTCTTTTCGTTGACGGGTCTCGTCACAAGTTGGCGGGGTTCGCATCGTTTGGTATCAGAGCTTCGGAATACGCATTTTGACGGATCTCGTCTACAAGAATACGCATTTTTGACTTTTGATGGACGTTTATGGCTGATAATAAAGACTATTTAAATATTTTATTTAATTTTTCCTTTTCTAGTTGTAGGAATGATTTAGGAATAATAGGTTAGTTTCCTGATTTCTTTCCTCTTGGAATTAAATCCGAATTTATCAGGGAATAATTTAGGAAAATCATATTTGTATTCAACAGCCTATAAAAAGGCATGTTTTAAAGCTAATGATAAGTTTTGGAATTCAGAAATGTGAGAAAATTCTTTCTATTTGGTTCTTTGACGAACCATTTGAACTTATCGGAATTTTCCGTGGCGTTCACTATCGACTTATCAAATGGTTCTCCACCACCGTTTGTGGCGTCTACGACAATACCAAGGTTCTTGTTTGCGGGTTGGCATTGGGTCGCGGTCTTCTTTACCAAGGTTCGTGTCACGATTCAAGCAACAGGTCGCGGTTTCCCATCCAAACCTGATGGTAGAACGTTCTTGGGTTCCTTTTTGTTGACGGGTCTCGTCACAAGTTGGCGGGGTTCGCATCATTTGGTATCAGAGCTTCGGTTCTAGTCTCAGGTTTATCTATCCTTCAAATTTTTCTTTTCCTTTAAATTCTAGTTATTTCAGTTCCTGATAGTTCAAAAAAAAAAAATAAAACAATTTTCGTATTCAAGAAAAAAAAAACGTCAAAAAAAAAAAAAGAAAAGAAAACAAAAAGGAGTCCGCAAAAAAAAAAAAAAGTCTCCGAATTTGTTTCTATTTAGTAATTTCTGGTTCTAGTTGTAATTCCTATTCGTGGCATATTAAAAAAAAAAAAACAAAAACAAAAAAGGGTAGAAGAAGAAAATATCGTCGCAGATGCGATTTCTCTCAGCTGATGAACTTGATTTGAGGACAAATCCTTTTCAAGAGGAGGAGAATGATGAAGACATGGCCAGCACAAGAGCATGGAATGCGGATCCTATTTCAGTTCTATAAGAATACGCATTTTTGACTTTTGATGGACGTTTATGGCTGATAATAAAGACTTATTTAAAAAAAAATGTCAAACTTTCCTTTCTAGTGATCATTTGAGATCAGCCAATTAAATGGCATATTGTTTCCATTCTCTTTTTTAGGCAAGTAAGAAATTTTAATTATCAGATTTTGGCCTTAATTAGTGTAGTTATTTTAGGAATCTTTTTGTAACATTCAGCCTATAAATAGGCGTCTTTGTAATAGTGAGTTGATAAGTTTTGGAATTCAGAAATGTGAAAGAATTTTCTCTTTGGTTCTTTGACGAACCATTCGAACTTATCGGAATTTTTCCTTGGCGTTCACTATCGACTTATCAAACGGATTTCCACCACCGTTTGTGGCGTCTTCCTTATACCGAGGTTCTTGTTTCGCATTAAATAATGGGTTGAGGTCAAATATACCAAGGTTCTTGTTTTTGTTGAAGCAATGGGTCGAGGTATCCCATCCAAACCTGATGGTAGAACGTTCTTGGGTTCCTTTTCGTTGACGGGTCTCGTCACAAGTTGGCGGGGTTCGCATCATTTGGTATCAGAGCTTCGGTTCTATTCTCAGGTTTATCTATCCTTTAAATTTTTATTTTTTTAATTTATTTTCTCTTTCGAATCCTAGTTTATTTCAGTTCTTGATAGTTAAAAAAAAAAAAAACAAAAACAAAAACAACGAAAAGACAAGAAAAGAAAACAGAAAGGAGTCTGCAAAAAAAAAAAAAAAAATTTCCGAATTTTTTTTTCTAATTAGTAATTTCTGGTTCTAGTTGTAATTCATATTCGTGGCATATTTTACAAAAAAAAAAAAAAAAACAAAAACAAAAAAAAAAAAGTGTGGAAGAAGAAAATATCGTCGCAAATGCGCTTTCTCGCAGCCGATGAAATTGATTTGAGGACAAATCATTTTGAAGAGGAGGGGAATGATGAGGACATGGCAAGCACAAGAGCATAAAATGTTGATTCTATTTCAGTTCTAGAAGAATGTAGCCAAATGCTAAGTTTAATTCTAGCAAGTCAAATTGGGTTGTAAGGCTTGCATGCCAAATTATTTTACTTTCTTTATTTGTTAGGAGTGATTCTGTAGGTAATGGCTGATAATAAAACCAATTTAAATATTTTATTTAATTTTTACTTTTCTAGTTGTAGGAATGATTTAGGAATAATATGTTAGTTTCTTTGATTTCTTTTCCTCTTGGAATTAAATCCGAATTTATTAGGGAATAATTTAGGAAAACCATATTTGTATTCAGCAGCTTATAAAAAGGCATGTTTTGAAGCTAATGATAAGTTTTGGAATTCAGAAATGTGAGAAAATTCTTTCTCTTCGGTTCTTTGACGAACCATTTGAACTTATCGGAATTTTCCGTGGCGTTCACTATCGACTTATCAAACGGTTCTCTACCACCGTTTGTGGCATCTACGACAATACCAAGGTTCTTGTTTGCGGGTTGGCATTGGGTCGCGGTCTTCTATACCAAGGTTCGTGTCACGATTCAAGCAACGGGTCGCGGTTTCCCATCCAAACCTGATGGTAGAACGTTCTTGGGTTCCTTCTTAGATGACGGGGTTTGCATCATTTGGTATCAGAGTTTCGGTTCTATTCTCAGGTTTATCTATCCTTTAAATTTTTATTTTTTTTTATTTTTTTTCTCTTTCGAATCCTAGTATATTTCAGTTCTTGATAGTTAAAAAAAAAAGGGAAAAAAAAGGGTAGAAGAAGAAAATATCGTCGCAGATGCGCTTTCTCTCAGCTGATGAACTTGATTTGAGGACAAATCCTTTTCAAGAGGAGGAGAATGATGAAGACATGGCCAGCACAAGAGCATGGAATGCGGATCCTATTTCAGTTCTACAAGAATACGCATTTTTGACTTTTGATGGACTTTTATGGCTGATAATAAAGACTTTTTAAAAAAAAAAATATGTCAAACTTTCCTTTCTAGTGATCATTTGAGATCATCCAATTAAATGGCATATTGTTTCCATTCTCTTTTTTAGGCAAGTAAGAAATTTTAATTATCAGATTTTGGCCTTAATTAGTGTAGTTATTTTAGGAATTTTTTTGTAACATTCAGTCTATAAATAGGCGTCTTTGTAATAGTTAAGTAAGAAGTTTTCGAATTCAGAAATGTGAGAGAATTTTCTCTTTGGTTCTTTGACGAACCATTCGAACTTATCGGAATTTTTCCGCGGCGTTCACTATCGACTTATCAAACGGATTTCCACTACCGTTTGTGGCGTCTTCCTTATACCGAGGTTCTTGTTTCGCATTAAATAATGGGTTGAGGTCAAATATACCAAGGTTCTTGTTTTTGTTGAAGCAATGGGTCGAGGTCTCCCATCCAAACCTGATGGTAGAACGTTCTTGGGTTCCTTTTCGTTGACGGGTCTCGTCACAAGTTGGCGGGGTTCGCATCAGTCTACGACAATACCAAGGTTCTTGCTAGATTCTTCTAGAACTGAAATAGGATCAACATTCCATGTTCTTGTTCTTGCCATGTCCTCATCAACAAACATAATTTGTTATTCATAATATATATATATATATATATAAGTTTAAATACAAAGTAAATATTTATTTGGTTATTTATTATGTGACGTTAAAAAATAAAGAATAAGCAAAAGGTCATGCCATCTAAACATCTACAAATATCTACAGGAAAAAAAAATTAAAATATCAAGATAAAATTACCAAATTTAATAACATTAAATACCATATGTATAAATTAATTGATTTATTATCTTGCTAATAAGTGTCATTTTTAAGGAAAAAATATATAACATACAAATTTTGTATCAGAAAAAAATAAAATTGCATTAAAAAAGTAAGACTGCATAAATTGGCTAACGAGTAAAAATACAAAAACATTGATTTTGTTTAAAAATTTTATTGGAAAAAAAAAAAACGAATTCACACAATGGTTTATGATATAAAAAATTCAAAACAACTTAAAATAACTTAAAGAAAAATAAATAAAATAACAAATAAAAATTTACAAACATTAGAGCTTTATATTATTTCAGCCCTCAGCAATATTATCCTAGGAAACATGTAGAGGGCAACAGTTTGGTCATAACATATGCTAATTGATCACGTGATGGAGTAAATTAACCGCCAGTGACTTGTCTTCATGAACAAAATGATAATCAATCTCAATGTGCTTAGTGTGAGCGTGTAAAATAGGGATGGCTGCAAGATGAATTGCACTAATGTTGTCACAAATCAGTAGTGCGAAGTAGTAGGGATTCATAGTTCGCGAAGAAGAGCTTGAAGCCACAAGACCTCTACAGCTGCATTTGCCAGTCCTCGGTATTCATATTCGATGCTACTTCTGGAGACAACCTGTTGCCTTGTGGAAGACTAGGAGATGTGATTAGGACAACCCATTGCTTAGTGCAAGTGTGTAAAATAGGGATGGCTGCAAGATGAATTGCACTAATGTTGTCACAAATTAGTAGTGGAGGAGAAGTAGTAGGGATTCGTAGTTTGCAAAGAAGAGTTTGAAGCCACAAGACCTCTGTAGCTATATTTGCCAGTCCTTGGTATTCAGATTCGATGTTACTTCTAGAGACAACTCGTTACTTTGTGGAAGACCAGGAGATGAGATTAGGACAACCTGTTGCTTAGTGCGAGCGTGTAAAATACGGATGGCTGAAAGATGAATTACACTATATTGTCACAAATTAGTAGTGGAGGAGAAGTAGTAGGGATTTGTAGTTCGTGAAGAAGAGTTTGAAGCCACGAGACCTCTATAGCTGCATTTGCTGGTCCTCAGTATTCAAATTCGATGCTACTTCTGGAGACAACCCGCTGTGTTGTGGAAGACCAGGAGATGAGATTAAGACCAAGCAAGGCACAATATCCACTGATACTACAATGATCATCAGAACTAGAAGCCTAATTAGCATCTGTAAAGTAGAAGTCTGCAGAGGCATTTAGGATAATGCCATGTGACAAAGTACCACGAATGTAACGTAAGATTCTCTTGACTGCACACCAATGAGACGTTGTCGGAGTGTGCATGTATTGACACACTTTGTTGATAGCAAAGCTTAGGTTTGGTCGAGTGATCATGCAATATTGTAAGGCTCCAACAATCTTTCTATAGGATATGGAATCGGGAAGAGCTTTGACCATCATGGAGAGAAAGAGTGGTGTCGGGGGACCATTGGTGCGGAGGCTGGTTTGACATCAAGCATTTCAACCCGAGTTAACAAATCTGTCATGTATTTTTGTTGACAGAGGTGAACGAAGTCAGAAGTTCAAGAGACTTGGATGCCAAGAAAGTAATTCAAATTGCCAAGATCCTTTAGAGCAAACTGAAGATTTAGTTGGTCTATCAACTGTTGAACACGAGAAGGACAATTGCCGGTGACAATTATATCAGCGACGTAGATCAGAACAATTAATGTGTGGTAGGCAATGTGAAGCAAGAACATGGAAGAGTCAGCTTTGGAATTGAAATACCCCTAGGATAACAGAGTTTTTGCTTAACTTAGTGAACAAGGCTCGCGGACTCTGCTTGAGGCGATAAAGAGATTTGTGCAACCGGCAAACATGAGATGGTTTTGAAGAATCAACAAATCCTTGAGGTTGAGACATATAGACTTTCTTCGTCAAATCACCATTTAAGAAGGCATTGTGTATATCTAGTTGGTTTATGATCCAATTTTTTAGCAAGGGCAAGATAAAAGGACAATTTGGCTTGTAGTAGGTTTCACAACCGGACTAAACGTGTCAAAAAAGTCAAGACCAAGAGTTTTGCAGAAAATGCAGAAAACCTTTGGTGACCAAGCGGGTTTTATATCTCTCGACAAAGCCATCAGGTTTGAGTTTAAGATGATAAATCCTTTCAACCAATAACTTTTTGTCCAGAAGAAGGAGGAACCAAGGACCAGGTCGAGTTTTTCAGTAAGGCATCCATCTTAGTTTGCATAGCTTGTTGCCATTTTGGATGAGAAGAAGTATATTTGTAAGTGACTGGTTCAAAAAGCTTCATGTCGGAGATATGATCAATTACAGCTATGAGCAGTTTAGGCCTATAAACACTGAGCTTTGACGTGGTACTGATAGAATGAACATTAGCAGCATCTGGGGGTATGTGAATCATAGGACCAGATGACGAAGGTAAAATAATTGAAACACTAGACATAGAAGCAGAATTATGATTATTCTTGGAGGGTGAGGGTTTTGTTGGGGAAGATAAAGTGGTGGGAGAGGACGAGGATGGAGAAGAAGGGATATTTGGAGTGGAAGAAAGGGTGTGGGGTGTGGAAGAAGAAGAAAACGAAGAAGAGAGAGAGTTTGGTGAGGGAGTAAGTGGTGTGGGAGGGATGGGTGGATCAGAGAATAAAGAAGAAGGTAAAATGGGAATGGAAGGAGGTTAAGAAAATGAGGAAGAGGTTTGAGTTGGGGTTAGAAGAAATTTTGGAGAAAGGAAAAGTGATTTCATTAAAGATTACATGTCGAGAAACATAAATTTGGCCAGTTTGGATATGTAAACACAGGTACCCTTGTTAGAATTGTTGAAACCCAAAAGAACACACTCAGTGGAGCGGTATTGAAGCTTGTGATCATTGTATGGTGTTAAGAAAGGAAAGCAAGCACATCCAAAAACTTTGATGAAGTCATAGGAAGGGAGTTTCTTGTAGAGAGCTTCATAGGGTGACAATAGATTCAAAACAAGTGTAGGCAAGCGGTTTATTAAATAAATAGCAGTTTGAAAAGCATAGGGCCGTAAGAGAGAGGTACAGAAGAGTGTGCAAGAAGGGATAAGCCAACTTCAACCACTTGCCTGTTCTTTCGTTCAACTCTACCATTTTGTTGAGGGGTTATAGGGCAAGGATGTCTATGATACACTCCCAAGTTTTTCCAAAAAGGTTTTGATCAGACGAAATTTACTTCCCCAATCCATTTGTAGTGCTTTAATTTTTATATCAAATTCGGTATCAACTAGGGCTTTAAACTTTTGGAAAACACCGAATGTTTCATGTTTGGCATTTAGCAAGTAAATCCATGTGAATTTGGAGCAATCTTCAATAATCAAATGGAAATATTTTACTCCAGTAACAGAAGACATAGGGGAAGCTCCCCACAGATCAGAATAAACAAGCTCAAAAGGTTTTGAAGCACGAGAAGAAGAATTCATAAATGGTAAACGATGGCTTTTAGCCATTTGACAAGAGACACAAAAATCCATAGAGTTAGCATTTGAGATTTTTAGATTACAAAGCTGCGGAACCCTATTAACTATGTTGGACGAAGGATGCACAAGTCTTTTATTGCCATAAAGTGGAATTTTGTGAGCAGGTGTGATAGACTTGGACAGGGCTAAACTTGAACACGAAGAGGAGATTGGGTTGGAATCAGAAGATAGGAAGGTAGTGGTTGACATATGGAGCAATATGTAAAGAACATCTTCAAGATGTCTCCGTAGAAGAGTTTTCTTCAAGGAAAGATCTTTCACAAGAAAGAATGTGGGGTAAATTCAACAAACGCTTTGTTATCATGACAAAGTTTGCCAACACTAAGAAGTTTTGAAATGGCTAGAGTGTGGAAAACATGGCTTAATTTGATAGGTTTGATAGGAGAATTAATCATAGCATTGCCAATATGAGAGATGTTAATTTTCTTACCATTCCCCACCATCACCTGATCATCAACCAAGGAAGGGCAGTGGGTTGTCAAAAGCACTGAGGTCCGAAGTGAAGTGATGTGTAGCTCCTAAATCCAAAAACCATAGACTCTCACTAGTAGAACTAGAGGAACTGTGACTGGATGTGCCAAGCATGGCAGTGAAAGCATTTGGTTGACGTGGTTGGTTTTCCCACAGTTAAATCCACCATGAGGTTGTTGAGGTTGGTAGTTGCGATCCCTCCTATGGTAACAAACATCTGCAGCGTGCCCAATCTTGTGGCCAATTAGACAAATGGTTCTTGGCTTATTGTTTGGCTTGTAAATTGGGTTGGAGAATTGATACAAACCACACCAACAACGTGACGAAACCCGATACCAAATCTGGAAACAACAACCCAAGATCTTTCAAGTTTGATGGAAACCGCAACCCGTTACTTAGCAAAGCAAGAACCTTGGTATGGCGAAAATGCCACAAACGGTTATGGAAGTCCATTTGATAAGTTGATTGGAACGCCACAAGGAATCATTGATAAGTTTGAATAAGTTTTTTTAAGAACTTAAGAAGAATAACTCACAATATGAATAAACATCAAAAACTGCTTTCATAATCTGAAAATCAGCCTTATATAGCCAAAATTCAATTTGTTAAATTCCTAATCTACCCCTAAAGATAAACATACCTAAATTAATCTAGGAATCAGATTTATCTAAACAAAATACTTAAAATTCATATTTAAATTCAAATTTTAAGCTAAAACTTAAAACTAAAATAAGATTGCAAAGAAATCAAATCTTGATCAGATCTTGTTTTGAATTTTGAACTTCTTGAACACTTGAAAATGTAATCTTGACTTGATATTTTGTTGGAAAATAACATCCACTTCAACCTTGGAGAATAAAAATGTCCACATCAACCTAGGCTCTCTTTTGGATCAAATTGGATGAGTTAAAATCAGTCTTTGCTCAGCATCAGTAGTGAGCACACTCTCTTCTTGTTGTGGAACTCTCCGGACTAAGTTATTCAGCTCTTCTTTGAATCTTTTAGCTTGAGCCCTCGTCACTGGACCAACTGGAACTTGAATTGGTTCGTGAGTATTTCTTGCAGCCTTGATGTCCTCATCAAGAATGGTGGGAAATTGGGTTTGCCGAGGATTCCTAAAAGGGATTGGGAAAGGGAGGTTGTGGTATGTTTTGGTGTTTGGTTTTGTGAGAAATTGGTGAAACTGATGCGAATAAGGCTGCACATCCAAGCATACATGACGGCGAAATAACAAGTGGGCTTGGAGGGACTCAAGGACAGCACCCACGTGATCCATTAGGCTTGCCAATTGGGCCAATTACGAGACCTTAGAGCCAAGCGATTTAAAGAAGCATTGAATGGGCTGATTAAAGAAGTTTGCACTCAAGTAAATTTGTGGAGGCCCATTGAGCATGGTCCACGTTACCATCAGAGGAGCATCACCATGATTGGAGTTCTAGAAGAGTCCAGTCAAAAACAAGCTTAATTTCAGCATGTCTACTTTCCGTTTTAGTGTGTTAGGTCTGACTTTAAGCTTTACATGCTAATTTATTTAACTTTCTTTATTTAGGTGTGGTTCTTTGGTGTAATGGCTGATAATAAAGCCAAATTAAATACTTAATGTTTCCTTTCTAGTTTAGGCATGAATTAGGAAGAGTAGGTCAGTTTTCCTTATTTGTTTTTTTCCTTTTGGAATTAAATCCGAATTTATTATAGAATAATTTAGGAAATACGTATTTGTATTCAGCAGCCTATATAAAGGCCTGTTTTGGAAGCTAAAGCAAGTTTGGAAGAATTCAGAAAAAAGTGAGAATTGTGTTTTCTTACATTCTTGAAAAGACCTTTGAACTTATCAAGTTATTCTTGTGGCGTTCAACAACCAAACTTATCATCTAGGTTCTTGAGACGTTCTTGAGAATCTTGGTGTGGCGTTTGTCACTATACGAAAGTCTTGGTTCTTATCTCGCTAGGTAACGGGTCAAGGCTCAAACAAGCTTGCGTCTTGAAGGTCTTGGGGTTTGAAACCCACATTTGGTGTCGGGTTTCGTCGTTTCATCGGCGAGGTTCATATCAGAAACGGGACTGGTTGTTGAAAAAGGAGTGTTGAGGCTTGAAGTTGTTGAGAAGTTGGACGGGTATGGTTTTGGCTAGTTGTTGTTTTGGGAAAATTGGGTTAGGGTCGTTTGGGCAAATTGAGCTTGAACAAGGTTAAGTTGATCAATAGTGTGTTGTTCCTCCAATCGGTATTCATGGTTAATCAAGAGGTTGTGATTTCATCCAGAATGGATGATCAGGTCTAGCAATAAGGTACTTTCAATGACATTATAATCAGGTCTAGGCCTCTAAAGGTGTGAATCAGTTTGTCTCTGTAAGACAAAGGCTCTCAAATGGCAACAAACTTATCGAAGATGGTTTTTTAAACTATCTAGATACTCTGTTATGGTGAGACCATCTTTCTTGGTGTTCATGAGTTGGGTTTTCAGGTTTAGAATGATGGAGATGGAGGCTGTATGATATACCTGATTCAAGGAGTCCCAAATTTCTTGTGCAGTGGTTAGCCCAACAATCCTACCCATCATTCCTTCAATGAGAGATGAGTAGGATCCTATTGAGTCTCCTCCACTAGATCTATTCTGGATTTCGTTGCTTGCTGCTCAACATCCAGAAACTGAGGTGGGTTAGATGTGGAGTCATCGATGTGGCCTTCGAGACCATTGGCAATGATGATATTCATCATCTGGGTTTGCTGGAGAAGGTGGTTGGTATTATCCAACCTCACTGTGATGTTTTGATTCAGAGGTGGAAGAGGGTTTCGGTTTTGAAAAGGAATTTGGGTTTTGAGGAGGTTGAATCTGGTTTGGGTTTGGTATGGGTTGTTCTTGGACGATTGGTTGGATTAGCATTTCTTGGCTGATGAACGATCTGTGGGTTATCAGCCATGGTTGTGGGGACTGAGGGGAGCTCAGGTGGCTTTGATACCAAATTGGAAAAGAAGAAGATGAGGCTAGGTTAGAAATTTAGAGAGTAAGAGAAATTAGAAAAAACGCTCAGCTCAAATTAGAGCAGAAAGAGCTAGTGGTATTTATATTACATTTGATATTGTACAAAGAACATTCTCCGCAGCTATACACGTGGCAATTCCCAAAAGGAAAGCGCATAACAAAAGAGAGAGAATTATGTGCAACAACAAACTATACTAAAGCTAATTTACAGTCTAATAATCTCTAATCCTAGGGGTTTCCCGCCAGATCTGTTGAGTACATTATTGTTCTTTTGTAGATATAATTGTAATTGCTATTTTTAATATAATTTACTTAGAATTTAATTAGTAAGATAATGATAGGTTCTTGACATAAAATTGAAAAAATTGAATGATCTGTTTTTGTGATTCTGATGTGCTTGTGCAGCTTCCAAGCATTGTCTTTTTCGGTAGGCTTAACGTTAGTGCCTTACTCATTTTTAGTTATGTACATTGCTTTTGCAGAAGTTTAAAGACTAGTTTTTTCTTCGAACTAATTGTTGGTACAGTTGTCCTTTATGTGTAATACAACCAAAATGAGTACGGCTACTATTCTTCTTTCATTCTTCTTTTTTCCCCATTTCTGTTTTCAAAGGAACCACATAATGCCACTAATTTCGTTTGTTTTGCTTACATTTACTGTTAATGTACATCCAATGAAGTTAGATCAACTCTAAGCATTTTGGATGGGACCTAATGATATAAATTTCATTCGTTGAATGTCCATTTGATATTGTAGAGTTGGTGGCTTGATGTTCTTTTCATTGCCTGTGATATGTAGGTTTCTATTGAACTGTCCTTCATGGAAGCTGTTCAGGATTGCACTAAAACTGTGTTGTTGTGCCCTGTGAAGCTTGTGTATGCTGTTCATTTCACTTGCCCAATCTTGTTTCCCTTGTTTTTTTTTTTTTGGACAATTCTAGCCTCTTTTGTTGTTGTCAAGTATTTGGTTGTATATGCCGGTGCTTGGTTGGTTGACATTGTAACGTTGGAAGATGCTCCTGTCTTGCTCGTTTTTGGTTGGGTTGATGTTGTTGTCAAGTATTTAGTCTGGCAATTTGTAAATATTTTGTTATTGGAGAATGCTTTGGATTTTTAAATTATCACTTGTTTGCTTTATTTTGTAATGTGAAATGGTTGATTACTACAGAGTTTGCATTATACTCTACTAGAATATAGTGGTGTCGGTGGTCAGAACTGGAGACATCCAGTCATCCATATTGAAAACAGAAAATATTCTTGTAAAATAACCAAAATATTCTACTAGAATATTCTGATGACTGGCGTCGGTGGTCAGAGTCAGAGACATCTGAACATCTTTATTGAAAATATTCTAATATAATATCCAAACATATTCTAATAGAGTATGCAGTATACTTTACTAGAATATAGTGGTGTCGGTGGTCGGAACCAGAGACATCCAGTCATCCATTTTGAAAATAGAAAATATTATACTAGAATATTTCGATGATCGGCGCCAGTGGCCGGAGCTGGAGACATCCGACCATCTAAGTTTAAAATCTTCTAATATAATATCCAAAATATTATGTAGAGTATGTAAATACTCTACTAGAATATAGTGGCTTCGGTAGTTCAAAAACCGAAGACATCCGACCATCTATGCTGAAAGCAGAAAATATTCTAGTAGAATAACCAAATATTATATTAGAATATTCCTACGACTGACGCGGGTGGCTGGAGGTGGAAACATCCAACCATTTATGCAGAAAATAGAAAATCTTTTATATAATATTCAAAATATTCTAGTAGAATACCCACAATATTCTATTAGAATATTTCGGTGATCGACACCAGAAGCAGAAGTCGAAGATATCTGATCAACCATGTTGAAAATAAAAAATATAGTAATAGAATACTCAAAATATCCTACTAGAATTTTCAGGCGGCCGGAGTCGTAGATGCCTTAACATCCATGTTGAAAATGAAAAATATTCTAACAAAATATTCAAAATATTCTACTAGAATATTCAAAATATTCGTTGATGGCTTGTGCTGGAGACATCAGGATGTTCATGTTGAAAACACAAAATATTCTCGTAGAATTTTCACATCATGTGCAATTTGATGTCCTATACATTTTGTTTTTTAATTAATATGAAGAATTTGAATAAAGCATAGTATGTTGACCTTTGAGCAGCATCCTTTGACCTTTGACTAGTACCCGTGGGTGGCAAAGAAGTAAAGTATCCAACAACAATGTCAAAAATGTCAAGAGATTTGAAACTGTGGCATTTGAATTATTATTCTTTTTAATTTTGTATCATATTGGTCTAATATTACTTTTTACATTATATTAATACAAGGTCTTCAAATTTATATCATTCATATACTTTCAAAAAAAAAAAAAAAAAGAGTAGTGTTTTAGCCCATTTGATGGTGCCAAGAGAAGTTGGTTTCTCAACACGTTATTAATCAATCAATGCTTTTGGATCATTAAGCTTAAATGATGCAATGAGCTGTAAATGCTTCTTCAATATCTATATAACAAGTCGTACAATCATAACACATACAGGTTAGGCCTACTAAGTAATCAACTAGGTCAATTGGATTCAATAATAATTAAAAAAAAAAAAAACTAGTGTCAATTGAAGTTTTCTATTGCTATGACAGATGTTTGAATGTTTCCTCGATTTGTTTTTACAAAAGTAAATTTGAAAAGTTGGGAAAAAGTAGCTTTGAAAAATCCAAATATTTAATGCCAAGAGGAACATGCTAGGCCAGCAAACGCCTTCTTGGAGACTACATAATTCGGCATCGCTCATTCTCTATTTGGGAGATTTGAGAAGCATTAGAAAACTGCACAAAGGAAAACTGTTGGATTCTTTCCTAAACTCTTACATTCATTGCCTGATTTAAAAACATCGCCCTTTTAATCTCACCGCCTCTGGCATAAAAGTTTTTTTCTCTCTGCTTTTCTATCATGGGCTTGTTGTGTCTTCTTTTCTGTTCTCTCACTTTTCTCTCCTTTGCTCTCCTTTTTCTCGGCCACCTATTCCTTTTTTCTCTCACTGGCCGAACTCTCTCTCTGCACTCCCACTCTTGATTTTTCTTCACTCATTTTCTTTCTCTCACTTTCTCGCTGTAAGCTTACTTGGTCTCCATAGACTTGCTTTGAAGTTAACGGCCAAGAGTGACCGTTCTTTGGTTGTGAACGAACGAGTATTTGTTTGTGAAGCCATCGTGATTAACTCATCGATCAAATTGCCATGGCCTGCCTAATAACAAGTGCCCAGCTTGCATCGGAACCACATCGCACAAAACTTCATCTTCATATCTACCAATGCGGTAAGAAACTAACACTTGTTTATTCACCCTTATCTCCCCCTATCATTCAACCACTGCAATTTATAAGGTCGTGGATGCTTGATTGTTGGCAGCCCTAACTTTTCTACCATGGTTATGCTAGCAACGTTAGTACAACTCCTACCATCAATAATCACACTACATACCTTGTTTTTGACATGGCACCTAGCATGGAATATGTTTTCCCGTTGCTCTCTTTGTCTTCTCTGGCTTGCACACTTAGAGCTCTCCTTGCAACCAACAAGTCACCTTGGACAGCATACTCCTCATCGTCGGCATCCTCTAATGAAGGCATAGAACCATTGCTCGTTTGTTCGGACATTGGCTTGATATGACTCCTGCCTTGACATTTAAAACACTTGATATCACGATTCCGAGAAGTGGAAGAATCGGATTTACCTTGGTTCCTATTGTTGGCCTCATCTTGGTTTTGTTTGGCTTTTGGCCTTGGGTTGAGTTGCTTCTCATCCTTCTTCCATGGGTGCGCGTTCCAAGCTGAAGTACTCGGGTTTTGGCTTGGACGCATGTTACTGCCCCTCTTCTTGAGTTGATTCTCAATTTTGACAGCCATGTGTACCATGTCCTCCAACTCCACATAATGTTGTAACTCAACGGCATTGTGAATTTCTCGGTTTAAGCCCGCCAAAAACCTTGCCATTGTAGCTTCTTGATCCTCTTCTATATTTGCACGGACCATCATGACCTCCATCTCCTTATGATACTCCTCCACACTCCGGCTGCCTTGCTTAGTATTACGCTGGCACAAATCGCTTCCTCATCACAGCCTTCATTTCTTCCCATGACTCGATAGGTCGCTCTCTATTTCTTCTCCTATTTATGACAAGCTGATCCCACCAAGTTATAGCGTAATCAGAAAATTCAATTACGGCTAATTTTACCTTCTTCGCTTCAGAGTAGGTGTGGCAGTCAAAGAGGAACTCCATTCTCTTCTCCCATTCTAAGTATGCTTCGGGATCAGATTTTCCTTGGAAAGTTGGTATCTTCATTTTGATGCCACTCATACCATCATTTCCCCGATTCCTAACTCCTCTGTCCCGTCCAAATCTCTTGTGACTACCCGCTGAGTCTTCTCCTTCGTCAAACTCATCTCCATCAACTCCGTAGTAGTCATGGCCCTCTCCTCTAACCGGAACCCTCTCTCGCCTACGCGTATGAGGAACATGTTGTGGCTGTTCCACATGTGCGCTTTCTATCCGGTCTACCCTCTCTTGAAGCTGCTCCAACTCTCCCCTCAACAAACGCCTCATCTCTCCCATCATCGCTTCCATGAGGAGTTTTGGATCTATCGCTCCAGTGGTACCTTCAGCAGTGTTCTTGCTAATGTTTTCATTTTATTTTATTTTTGCTGTAAAAACAAAGTTAGAGATAATACAAATGACCTTACCACACTCCCTTATGTGTTTCTCTCGTGAACTGGTTTTTGCACAAATTTATCTCGTGTTTACACTCAATACTTTTGGGCTTTTGTTCCCTCTAATGCTCTCGCTTCTCTTGCCTTTTTCCACTCGTTAATCCTCACTTAGTTCATATAGAACTAATCAAATCAATATTGAATCTTCCGTGACGATTCACAAACTGATTACCAAGGAAGCTCTGCTTAGATACAAGATGATAACAAGTGCGGAAAGAAAAGACACTCGGAATTAACACCCAAACTCTGAATAACAAGAAATAGACGATTTATTTTTTGGATCCTTTTCCTCTTTTTTTTTCTTCTTCTTCTTTTGATAATCTGGGGTTTTTTTTTTTTTTTTTTAACAATCTCCTACACAGTTCCGAGTGATAACAAATAAAGGACTAGTAATCCCCACGAAATTTCAATCCCCAGTAGTAACAAGAAAAACCTAATTAAACCTTAAGTTCTTGAAGATTTTGGACATAATTTTTTTTTTCACTCAATACTGGAAATCAAGACTCAAGATTAATAGAACATAAACGTAAAATAAAGGATAGGATAAGCAAAACCTGATTAGAACCCTAGGCTCTGATACCAAATGATGCGAACCCAGCCAACTTGTGACGAGACCCGTCAACGAAAAGGAACCCAAGAACGTTCTACCATCAGGTTTGGATGGGAGACCTCAACCCATTGCTTCAACAAAAACAAGAACCTTGGTATATTTGACCTCAACCCATTGTTTAATGCGAAACAAGAACCTCGGTATAAGGAAGACGCCACAAACGGTGGTGGAAATCCGTTTGATAAGTCGATAGTGAACGCCATGGAAAATTCCGATACATTCGAATGGTTCGTCAAAGAACCGAAGTGAAAATTCTCTCACATTTCTGAATTCCAAAACTTCTCGCCACTTGTCACCTCGAAAAGGAAAGTGCTCAAAATGGAAAAGTGACAGCTAGTGATCTTGCAAACGTGATTACTTGGTCTCTTCTAGTACTTGAATAACGCATTTTGTAGGGTTGGTTGTCGCTTGTAATTCCCTCAAAGGGCCTCGACGCAAAAGCTTGAGACCAAGTTGCTCGAATCAGCCCATTAAATGCATCTTTGAATTTCTTTGCGCGAGCCCTCGTAACTGGACCATTGGGAACTAGAATTGGATCTTAATACGTCTCATCCCACATGCTCTTGCCTGTGACGACGTTCTCGTCAAAATATTCTAGCAGTCATTTGTAATAGAGAGCTATATGTCGATCTCATTGCGATTAGACTCCAGGATTATGATGTTATTTTAGGAATGGATTTCCTAAGTAAGTACAACGCTAAGATTGATTGTCGAAAGCGTTGTTATGTTTAGTCTTCATGGTGAGGAAGAATTCAACTTCTATGGTCAGACCCGAAATTCCTCAATAGGTTAGTATCGGCAATAAAGGCTTGGAAGATGTTAGCTAATGGATGTCAAGGATACTTAGCTAACACGGTAGATAAAGAGCAAGAAAGGGAGTTAAAGCCGAAGGATGTTCCTATTATCAAGGAATATGTGGATGTCTTTCCAAAAGATCTATCAGGACTCCCTCCTGAGCGAGAAATTGCTTTCGAGATAGAGTTATTGCCGGGAGCTGCACCAATATCAAAAGCACCGTATCGTATGGCCCCAGCCGAGCTAAGGGAACTCCAAGTGTAGTTGCAAGAACTACTAGACAAGGGATTCATTCGTCAAAGCTATTCTCCATGGGGAGCGCCAGTCTTGTTTGTCAAGAAGAAAATGGATCGCTGCGGATGTGCATCGACTATCGCGAGTTGAATAAGATTACGATTAAGAATAAATACCCTCTCCCTAGAATTGATGACCTTTTTGATCAACTCAGGGGAGCAGTAGTATTTTCTAAGATGACTTGCGATCGGGATACCATCAACTCCG
>BKCH01000384.1:0-89050 GCA_008635985.1 Ficus erecta
AGCTCTACAAATTTAAGCACTTATACTTTTAATTAAGGGAATAATTAATTAGGGTATATCTTAATCAAATTAAGGTTCAACGATTTTCATAAATTTTTTTTTTTTGAAATTTTGATCTAATGTTAACCACATCAAATTAAAAAATGTTCCTATTTGATAGGGAGAACATATCATAAAAAATGTTATACACACACACACACACTCAAATTCAAATAAACGTATCATTCATACACAGCCAAACTCTTCAATTAATTTGCTAAATTAGGGACTTGTCACTTGAGGGAAGTATATTATACAAGAGGAATACTATTAGTTTTTATTATTTATTTATTACTTTTTGGTTGCTAAAAGAGGAATAGTACTAGGCAGATTCACAAGACTTATGCATGCCAATTCAGTATAAAAAAGTTTAGTTGGGGCAATATGGTAAGTTCAAAGAATAAGATATACAAAATTAAAATAATTTTGAATGTGCAATGTACCGAACTGAACCTATGCATTCCCATATTAAGGGAACAACATGTGCTGTAATTTTATTTTGTCTATGAAAAAAAACAACACGCATTATCATCATGTAACTCTTTATCTTGAATTCTTTTTTCTTTTTTTCTTTTCTCTTCTTTCTTCTTTTTTCTTTTTGCTTTTTTTTTTTTTTTGTTTCAGAATTTTCCAAGAAATATCTATTTTTTATTTTATCAGTAAGAATTGTTATTTCAACTATTAGATTTATTTTTCAATGAAATGAATTATAAGGGAAAAAGTTTTACGTCACATATTTGTATAAATTTTAATTGTGGACACTTCTATATATTTAGATCATATTATTAAAAACTAATCCCACAATTAAAAAAAATTAGAGGAATAACATGTGCTGTAATTTTATTTTGCCTATGAAAAAAACAACTGGCATTATCATCATGCAACTCTTTATCTTGATTTCTTTTTTCCTTTTTCTTTTTTCTTCTTTTTTTCTTTTTGCTTTTTTTTTTTTCCTTTTGCTTTTTTTTTTTTTTGGTTTCAGAAATTTCCAAGAAATATCTATTTTTTATTTTATTAGTAAGAATTATTATTTTAACTATTAGATTTATTTTTCAAAGAAATGAATTATAAGGGAAAAAGTTTTACGTCACATATTTATATAAATTTTAATTGTGGACACTTGTATATATTTAGATCATATTATTAAAAATTAATCCCACAATTAATTAAAAAAAAGAAAATTCCTATCATATAGATAATTTCTTCTTTATTTGCCAAACACAACTATTCCCAAAAAAAAAAAAATGTTAAAAAAAAAACTCCCATGTAATTAAGGTGCTTGAATATCAATATAGCTTTGCTCTAGTGAGATTATAAGACTCAAGTCATCGCTTTTTGAATTGTCAAAATATAAATATAAAAACAAACATAAAAGTAATAAACAGTTTATTATAATATTCCGATGAAAATAGAGAATTAATTTGCAGAAGTATTATCTGAGATCACTTACCTTCACAGATTCTGGACAATATATTTGTGTTGAAGAAGGAGAACAATATTTGATCAAGAAACGTCTGTGCTCGCTGATATTTGATGATGAAAAGTGCTTGAAGCTTAGTATATAGGAGATGAACAAGTATGACAATTTGAAGAAAGAAAGGCAGAGAAGGGTATTATAAATTAAAAGTACATGTTTGAAGCAATTTAATTTGGCCGTTGGATAAGAAATGATCCAACGTTTAGCCAACTCTATGTCCCGAAGAGTGGGTACAAAGAGATACAAAGAGACACGATCCATTAATTGAAACTTTTTTTATTTAAAAAAAAAAACAAATACTATAATTACGGAACTAAAATAAGTATTCAATATATTTACGAAATTGTTGGAGTAAATAACATATTTACGAGTAATTTATATGTAGTAAAAAAACTTACTTGTAAATATAATTTTTTTAACAAATTTGTAAATATGTTATTTATTTCCTCTAGGGTTTGTAAATATGCTATTTACCACTTTAATTTCTTCCTTTTTTTAATCTATAATTAGGATCCTAAGTATTTTATCAATGGGTATTACCGTACTTTAGAGATTACATAGTTTGGATTCTTGATTTTCTTTTGTGTCACCGAGTTAAATTATAATAATCTATCGATAATTATAATAATTACTAACGCAACAGTAACATTAGAAAAATCAAAATTAATCCGATTTATAGTTTAAAAAAAATTAACCCACCTCATCCCTTACAAACCCACCTTAAACACCGACCCCGACAACGTGACTTGTACGTCTTTTATTTTGTGACATAGCAAGGTTGCATGGAGTTTCATTTTGCTATATGTGTATGTGATAAAGTTCCAAACTACACTTTAGACTTAATACCTTCCTTAAACCTTGTCCTTTGCTTGAAAATTACCTATAAATAAACTGGTGTTGAACAATAAGATTTTAGCACAAAACATATATATAGCTATTACAATTTTTTTTTTTTTTAATAAATTTTTTGCTGAATAATACAGCTCTTACTTTTATTAACTTATCTCTTATGAATCAAGCCATTCATCCATCTCATTCCATAATCTTCACACAATAACTCTCATTACCAGAGATATTTTTTGGTGTCCAAATTTAACTATGTTTAGGCTCAACCCATATCATGCAATATGGTTCAATAAAGGAAGGCATGTTTACTGTAAATAATTGAAATAAATAGTAGGTTTTAAAAATATTTGAAGTAAATAGTAAATAAATTATTTACTTAGGGCCTGTTTGGAGCTTAAGTCCAAACTAACATTTTCAAATTTTTTTTTGTCTTTTTCCCAAAAAGTTTTTTGTCTTTTCTGAAAATTCAAAAAAATTTACTATTTAAACTTAAAAATCTCATCTTGAACTTGTGCACCAAACAGGCCCTTAGTAAACTTAAAACTTATTGCTAAAATTTTTAAATCATGCTATTTATTTTTTAATTTAAAAAATGTTATTTACTACAGTTTTTGTTTAATAATAAATAAATAAAATTACCTAAGTAGTCACATTTTTTCAATCAATTGATCAATATGACATAAATTTCCTATTGTTAATCAACATGACACATATTTTAGTTTTATTTTGTGTTATATTAGTTTAATGTCAAATTTTTGTATCATATTGATATAATGATTTCTAAATTTGTGTCATCATTACGATGCTTTCTTTTAACAACTAACACAGGAACCTAAGCCACATCTCCAAATAACTTTAGTTGTAGTTTAGTAGGCCGAAAGGTGCACACAAGTTCATTTTGTTCGGTCCCATTAGACTCTATAAAGAATTGAGCAAATTAGGTATCATGTCATTATTTTTATGTCTTTAAACTATATTAGAATTTATTTATGATCCAATTTCTGTTATATTGATCAAATTTATCTGCGAGACTCAAATCTAAAGTTGTAAAATCTGTTATAGAAAAATGAAGGTGAAGCTTTTGTGGCAATTCTTGAATATTTTTCAAAGGAATTAGGGCAAGATATGTGAGTAAAAGAGGACCTTAGCCCAACTCTTTTTCTTTAAAGCCCAAAATACTTAGTCGGCCTGGGAACGTTCTTCATGTCCAAAAGTGGTAACCGTGGTAATTTTTCACAATATATTATGCACATATCCACAGTATTTCATTTATTGTATCATGAACACCATTTTTTTAGGGGGGTTTTTTTTTTTTTTTTTTTTTAAATTTCACGTCCTCAGTTTTTCATGAAGTAACATTGTCATTATGATAAAATTGCCATCTTTACCATAAAGATGAACCAATCCAAAAATTTTATGTATGAAGAATGTAAAATATTCTTCATTCACTTCTTAATCAATATTATCCTTTTTTTTTTTCTTTTGTTGCCTTGTGTATTCGTTTTTTTTTTTTTTTTTTTTAGTTGAATACTTCACGTTTACCTTTAATTAAAAAAAAAAAAAATCTTTAACACAATTGCAGAATTGTTCTAATAATAATTCCGTTTGGTATAATCAGATTTTTTTGAACGTGATACCGTTCAAAATATATCTCCCAAAATTTCCCTCTCCTTCATAAACGATCAATATTTATGGCCTTTCGTAAATACAATTCATTTTCACTCCATCAGTACAGTAAGCAACAAAAAGTGAATTTAGCTTGAGGAAAATGATAATACTTTTACACTTTTCTACTCAAAATATAAAAAGCGTGTCTATTACGCTGTTGTTGGTTTTTTTTTTTTTTTTTCTCTCTCTCTCTCTCTCTCTCTCTCTCTTTATTTCTTCCGAGGACAAAATGAAAGATACATTCAACATGGATAGATCATTATAATATTCATAAAGACGTGTGTGCAATGATTAGATTTCAAAATTCCACACTTTAAACTATGTCCTAGCAAGTTGCTACCATGATATCAATAAGTGAAAAAGATAAAAGCTAATTATTAGTTAAACTACTTTTTTAGTGAGTGACAAACATTTGAAGGGAACCCAGAAGAAGAAAATTAAGAAGAAGTTTAATATCATATTATTATTAATATAGCAAACCCCCAAAGGATGAACATAATGATTGGGATCATTAACTAAGGGAGATCAACATGCATGCTTTGTAGCCAATTAGTACTAATTGGAAAATTTGGAAACTGTCCCTATCATTTACTCATTTCAAGAGAGGGGGGGACAGATAAAGATAAAAAAAAGGTTTTTTAAAATTGATTGGGTTCTTAATGATAATATATAAAAATATTAGTACTAATTAATTAATCCCGGCAAAAAGGAGATACAATATCATGTCGACCACATCGGATGCTTGTCTGCCTCTGGTTAAGAATTAATTATATTTAAATTAGGATTACGATTAGTTATTAAGATATATTTTATCTTTAGCAATATTTGATTTTGTATATAGATTTATATTTATCTTTTAAGACCATCTAGAACATATTTAGATCAATTATATTAAGTAGATCTTTTTGTTAGGTTTATTAAGAGAGTTGATGAAATTATATACATATATATATATTTATATATTTTGCATACAACTTGTAATAATATGAACTCTAGCCTCCTTTTCTTTTCTTCATTCTCTTTTCTCTATTTTGCATTTCTCATACCTCTTACATACGTGTTTTTAAGCACTACCACAAATTCAAGAATAGTGCACAAATTCAATATAATTTAATTAATGATTAAACTATTCTTCTTTTGTCTCTAAAGGCAAAGGTTTCTCTTTTTTGCTGGTTCTTCTGTCCATACTCTTTTCGGCATATAATTATTAAGTTCTCTATTATATATTAACAATTTATAGTTTCCAATTTCAAAAATAAAGAACAACATCAATGATTTGGACATTCTTCTATATTGGGTTTTAGTCGGTTAGATGCATACATACATATATATATATATATATATACATGTTAAATACCATAATCTTTTAGTTGCTTTCATTCTGGATTTTCCAAGGCGCTGAAAACTAGTTGTCATTCTATGGAACGTCAGCTTCATAGACTAACAATAAATATACATGATTGTAATTCATTATGATCAAGGTTTATATAGTACATATATATATAAATACAGGCACATGCATGATATCAAACCTTGTTTTTTTAGAGAGAGAGAGAGAGAGAGAGAGAGGAGAGAGTGCCAGTGACACATGACCAAACGGTGAACGAAAGTCATAAGGATAGAGGTATAGAAGGGGAAGGAAAAGAGTAGGAAAGGATGTCGGCCATACATGTCTCCCATAGTCAAAACTTTCTCCTTTTTTTTTTTCTTTTTTTTTTTCTCATTCAAAGTTAGAGGATTTCGGCTACATAAATATATATTTACATATATATATATATATATATATAGCTGTCTCTTTAGCAAATATCGATCAAAAAGAAAAATCCACCACACAGACAAACTTTTCTTTTGTTGATTTTATGAATATACAAAAAGGTACAAACAATATGACTTACAACACCTTTTACACATTTTTGAAACTTTGAAGGTCCCCCACCCTCTCTCTCTCTCTCTATTCTTTCAGTTTCAATACTATGGCCGACTTTCAACCACGCTTTTTCTTTTTTCTTTTTTCCTAGCTAGCTGATCTCTTTTAATAATATTTGCCGAGAGAGCTTCTAATTTCATGCACGGCCCACCGAGCCGACCTCTCGGAATCTTGGAATAAATGGCTTTAAAAAACTGAAAAGGAAAGAAAAGGAATAAGAGAGACATAAGATGAATAGTTGCTGATCAGATAGAGCTACCTTGATGGACTATTGAACAATAATTGATATGAATAAATATTGTGGTCTTTATCTATATATAGATTGAAGTACTCATTTTATTTTTGAATAGTAGTGTTCATATAAGTGGCTAGCTTGTTAGTAACATGACAACCTAATATCTTGCTGGTGTACGTTGTACTTATTTTGTTTGGTTGCTTATGTAGGTGGACACGAGATCGATCTACGACCACAAGTTATTTATATATATTTAGGCTTATATATAAGTTTTCAGTTATAGATATACGCATGCATATCTTTTTGTCGAGGCAGATTGAGCATTTCTAACGCGGTACATTCTTAGCCATTATGTTTGGTATGGTTCGGAGGAGACGAAAGAAGTTGGAAGAGGAATTTAAGAGAAGATCAATATAGGACGTCCAATCATTTTTGATCATTCAATTTAAAATGTAAGTAGGAAAATTTTGATTAAAAAAAATAGCACGTAAAATCACTAGATTAGATATTTTTTTCCCTCTCTTTTAATTTTCTTCCGAACAACATGAAAGAAAATATTCTCATTTCTTCTTATTTTCTATCTCACCGAACATAGAATTTTGAAAAAAAATAAAAATTTTAACACAGAATTAAAAACTTGATGATTTCTTTTCATAATATTTAATATATCTGCAAAGTTAAAGCATCCTATATCCCTGTTATGTAACTTTTTTTTTTCTTATTTGGGTAGCAAAGAAAAAAAGTGTATTATTATTTTTTTTTCTATTTTTCTTTTTTAATTGAGAGCTCATTAAATTTACTCTGTAGCTAGTAGTACTTAATTTGTATTTTCTAAACTAGCATTTCACTAAAGTATTATTTATGTAGAGAACTTGTAGGAAACACTGACAAAATAATGCATGATTTTGAATGTCTCGTCGTTTTAATAACATATCATAATAAGAAAAAAATATTAGTAAATCTAAATAGATCTGATTGGAACATATTTTATAGGTTTAAAAAAATATGTACTATCCTTAGTTGATACCCTAACCACACAATTCATTCCATTTAATACACAAATAACAATCAGTTTTGACCAAAAAAAACTATTATATATGTATTGAAAAAGATTTAAAAAGAAAAAACAACACAAGAATGTGGTCATTCCAATCTTTTTGATTCCTGATAGGGCCCTATCTACCTCCTCATCTTCTTCATTTTTTTTGGTTATTGCGGAGATAGGGGCCAGCTTGAGTTTGCTCAAACGACCAACATCTGCTTTATCCAAAAAAATAATAAAAAAAATTAAAAATTAAAAATTAAAAATAAAGAAAATAAAAGACCAACATCTTGTAGTAGTCCTACCAAAAAGTACTGAACGATTCCTGGTGTCTCATTGTCCTCTGACTAAGTTGGATTATCATCAGATAATATATATAAATATATATATATATATGCGTGCAATAATGTGCCAGAAGGGGCTTTTTACGTGTACACTGATTTTGACCATTTCTCTACTAGTCAAATCTCCATCTCTCAAAATTTATTTGCTTCAAATTTATTCTAAAGTGTTGTTTGGACATAATTGATCTTGGGGTTGGCCTACAAGATATGTAAGAAGAGAGGCTTTGTCTCCTTAGGGGACAAAACTCTTCTAGATTAATTCCTATATTTGTGTCAATTCTTGATTGGCTCCATGAAAGGTATTCATTTTTTTTTTTTTTTTTTTTTTTTGGTTTTAGAAATTTAGTTGTAAAGGTTGTTGTAATAAAAAGGCTAAAATTCTGGTCGTGGACAGTAATTAGTAATGCAAAAGTTAAAATTCCCAAGAAAGATAAATCTCTTGTTTGCAAATTGACCAACTATAATATTAGTTTATTATCTAAAGTAGTACTAAACAATTATTGGTTAGAAAAATTAATATAGTATATTCATGACAAATTGACCTTAGAATAATCATGTATATATACGTAGTTTACATTTATAGAGGGAATATTGGAATAGTAAGATTCTAGCTATAGTAGGCTATATATAGGCATGATATAAAGAAGTGTCAAGAGGATCATATATAATAACCAATCTCGTTTTCTGTTATATATAAACAACTGTTTCGCTTAACAAGATAATATAAAATATATTTTTATATATCATATATAGTACTATAACTAGTAAAAAAGTTCCTTGACAATAGATGAAAGATGATGAAGAAAGAGACCTGTTTATAGTCTCATTATGATTGCAACTCGACAGTTGAACAGTGCAACAGTGCAAGAGTTCAATCGAAGGGACTTTCTTTCTTTCTTTTTTTAATTATTATTATTTTATTTACTCGTTAATCAAAGCCAAATTCTTGATCACGACCGTATATCAAACTGATCATCAAATCGATAATGACACTTTTCTTTGCACTAGTTGAAACATGTGCTCCGCGTATACGAGTTTTAATGGTAAGTTTTTATACATTATTTCAAATAAAAAATTATTTAATATTAAATCCAAAATTTGAAATCTATATTACATTTATTTTCTTCCTTCCAAACACTAGTTTTGATTTAAATTATTATTTCAAATTGAATTTTTTCGTTTGAAGATAGTATATTAAACGACCACTCAATTTAAGATAAAATATATATATATATTTAAAATGTATTGATCTAGATATACGAGAAATTTGTTTTAATAGATCAATAAAAAAATATTTATGAATGTCATATTTGATAAAAAGAGATGATAAAGAGAAACTAAAATTTTAGGAGGATATTCGAGAAAGAAAGAGAAAATATGAGCATTAAAGTTTGTTTTAAATTATCGTAGAAATGTACTATAATGATTTCAACCTATATGAATCAAAACTAATGGTGTGTTAATTTGTCAGACCATTTTAAATTCAAAATATTTATCTTATTTAAAATCCAAATCCACTTTTTCAAATTCGTATTATATTCATTTTTCTCTCTCCCAAACATCCCTTCAGTAAGTTAAAAAATAGGAAGTAAAATATAAATGACTTTGAAACAAATACATATAGAAAGTATAGTAAAATTGCACACACAAAAAAATGAAGGCAAAAATTTATCTTAATATATAAATATTTTTTTTATTTATAAAATAGTATGTTTTAGGAAGAAAAAAAGGACAACATATTAAAAAAAATACCAATGATGTGATTAAGAAAAAGAACAGAAAAGAAAGAACTAATGTAAGCATTAGAAAGAAAAGGGGAAAAAAAAAAACAAGGGAAAAAAATTGGAAAAGGGCTAAAAAGAAACAAGTGTTAACAAGTGTAAGAAGAAGAAAATAGTAATATTGGCTCTTTTATATAAGTTAGGAGTTAGGATTATTCTATGTCTAGCAGGACCCCACAGTTCCAATATTAGCTTTGACTCATAATATAAAGCCAAAGTACTCCTCATGAACATCAAGCAATCTTGAGATTCATTGCCTCGAGAAGGATTATCATTGCACTTAAAGAAACATGCTTTTTTTTTTTTTTTTTTGTTTTCCTAGTTGATTATACTTGCCATTATATATATGTAAAAAGCTTTAGAAACTGCGAAGAAAATAGGCTCGTTTGAATTTGAGCAAATGTGTGAAAATGAATTCTCTCTCTCTCCCCCCCCCCCCCACCCACACACACACAAACACAAACATATATATATATATAGCTCAAAAATCCACGTATACATATTTGAGTTGCATAAATTAATAAGCATATATGTACACAAAAAGCTAGTTTCTACTATAACAATTGTCAGAGTGAGGAAAATTGGAGACAGAACACAAGCATAAACTTTTAGAACAATATTATGCTTTTTTTATTTAAAAAAAAAAAAACTTTTAGAACAATATCAAGAAAACGATTTTGCATTTTCTATTTTATAAGAGGAATAATTAAACAAGAAGGTCCTTAAAAGGAGAGAAAAATAGTTACATGTATCCATCTGTATTAATTCTTTATCTTTATCTGAATATACCCTAAGATACATATATAATTCAAATCTCTCCTCGCAAGTTTAAAAGAAAAACAAACAAACAAACAAAAAAAAGCCAAGAAAAGACGATTCAAAGAGCACGAGCAGAGTGTGCAAGCACGTCTCCAAAAGTTCTTATTTAAAAAAATAAAAAATAAAAAGGTACGTCTCCAAAAGAGCGAAAGGCAAAAACAAAAAACCCACCTTACCACCCAGCGGCCTCTGCTAAAAAATCCCTATATTTTTACGACTAAATAAGCAAAGCTACTAGCTTCCCTTTCTTAGTCTCCAATATATAAACTCTAACGTACAAATTTGACCTTATAAATATTCATATTATATATCAGTATACATATAAACTGTATACATATATGCGTCATGGTGTTGTCCATGCTTTCTCACCCCTCCTCCAAATCCCATTTTTATTTCATCAAATCTACTTTGAATCTTTTATAGATTACATGGTCTCCAAATGGTACGCCAGGCATTTCATGCGTCATTGTCCTCCTTCAATTTCTCTTCTCTCTCACATATATATATAGATATATATATAAATTTAAATATATATATTTTTTGTTGAACAAATTTTAGAAGGAGCTAGCTATATATGTATGACATTATCAAAAATGACCCCACAAGCTATCTCCTCCGTCCGAACTCCCCGGCGAGTAATACTCATCGGACAGCGGTGGCGATTCCATCATCCTCGGCGGAGTCAGCAGCATTCCCTCCGCCATTTCCCGCCAGCAGATTCGGCATTCCGAACAGCGCCTCCTCGTCCACGTACTCTCCTCCATAAGACGTCGTCAAACCTGCAGTACAACTACTATCTTCACCAAAAAACGTCGTCGCCATCGCACCCCTCCTTCTTCCCTCCAACTCCGCCCTCTTCAATGCAGCAGCCGTGGTGGCGGCGCTGCGAATGTCCGCGGGGGAGGTGGAGGCCGGGACCGGGTAGTATCCGACGGAATTAGGGTAGTTGAGGACAGCATCGCTGCCTTTTAGGGCCAGCGCCGCCACGTCATAGGCGGCCGCCGCCATCTCCGGCGTCGGGAACGTCCCGAGCCATATCCGGGTCGTCTTTCGCGGCTCTCGGATCTCCGTCACCCATTTGCCGCTCCGACACCGAATCCCCCCTAAAACTAGGTTTAGTATTATTCCCGGTGGAAGTTGAGGCCATGATATTCAATGTGGAGCTAATTGGCTGTGTTGAAGTAGTACTATGTCTAGTACTACTACTCTCGCACGTGTGAACAGAAGAATGTTGTTGTAATGTTTGAAGTAATGGAAGAGAAATAGAAGAAGATGAAGAAGAAGAAGATATTGAATTAGGAGGATAGTCAAGGGTTGGTGATTGGTCTAATGGGGGCAAGTCATTGGGTTGGATTATTTTGGTCAGCCATTTACAATTCATAACTAGACAGGTGATTCTAAAAATGAATTATATAGAGAGAGGAGAGAGAGAAAGAGAGAGTTGTAGAGAGAGAAGGAGGGCTATATGATAAAGTATACTATAGAATTGAGATTTTCATGAGGACCCATTTAGTGAGATTATATATCAACATTTATACATATATATACACACACATATATTGGGTTTTGAATGGAAAAGGTGATGATAGTAAATGCGTGGGGATTTCGTGGGAGATACCCCATAAGAAAGTATTTGGTGTGTGTGTGTAAATTGTACTAGTACTAATACTCGCTTGCCAATTGGGCATGGACTGGCTTATCTATGGAAGCTTTGGACTCTATTAAGGTAGAGACTTTAGAGAGTGGAAAATGATCTTTCAGAAAAGTAGACAAATTTTAGGTTGTACATCTGGTCATGTGATTGAGTTTTATCCAAAAAAAAAAGGAAAAAAAAAGGAAGATTGAGAGAGATCATGTGAGAGAATGAGAAAGACACACACACACACGCATTGGGCAATAAATCTCGGCACACAAAATTGAGCTCTCAAATTGCTAGCTGTTATCAAAAGAGACCCGGCCCATGTAAGGCATATTCATCTCCCCCACTAGTAGTTCAACTTTATTGAGTTTTTCACTTACAACTTGTGTCTTGTTTAAAGCGTGGCTCAATTCGTTTTATTTCCGGTTTCGGAAATTATGTATTATTATTTTGTTTCATTGACAAGCTTGTGGAAACATCCTATTTGGTACTAGGTATAATTTAGTAACTTGTACAAATTAATCATAGTTTCAAATGATTTAAACTAGTCAAACTTGTTTTAATAACTATCAACTTTTTTTAGGCGCCCAACACCCCCCCCCCCCCCAAAAAAAAAAAAAAGACTATTAACTTCTCTCTCTCTGTTTTTTTTTTTTTTGGTCAGCATAATTTTTTACTCGGAAATCTTGACCTTTTGGAGTCAAATACATATACGTGAGAGAACATTTATAATTTGCTTTCTTGTCATTCCATGTACCTTACTACCGTCATTTTGTCGATATTCCATATGTGTTGTAGGAGGCACGGAAAATAGAAAAAGGAGAAAGTTAAATATCTACTTGAGAAAGATCATATGTAGAAAGTAGTAAGGGGATTTCCTTTCCTCTCTCTCTCTCTCTCTCTCTTATAGATAAATAAAAAATAAAAAAAAGAAAGAAAACACATAATTAATCAAGTGTATTTTATAACTATACATATACTCTTTTATAGATAAGAAGATGAGAAGTTACGTTAGCTATATGGTATGTTTATACTTGTAGATTGGAATGTAGAAAATTTTTAAAGAATATTTTAAGAATAGCATATAATTACGTAATAATTGTCATTCGATTTTCAAGATTTATGTTACATTATTGCATAAGTTAATTGTTGTAATTTTGTTTTTTTTGTTGTTGTTATTTATAATATTTTTAGTTATTCTTTGTATTTCTATTCCACCCATTGGATTATGTTATATTCTAAAGAATCCTAACAAAATTAGGAGTGAGGAAGGTCAGAAAAGTCATAGAAATATATCTTTCTGTCAAATTTTTCTCTCTTTATTCTTTCTAAGAGCCTATTTGAATAAAGAGTTTGAATCACAATTCTTTCCAGATTGGTGTTTGAAAAAGAAAAAAGGATTAACTACATAATTATACATCCTAGTTTTACTAATTTCTTAATTTATCTTTCTATTTTTAGAAATTATAAAAATATCTATTAAATTTAAAAAAACATCTTTCAATTTCACATACTGCACCCTGTATGGACCAAAAAAAAAAAAAAAAGCCACAAGGGGTAAAGACAAAGATACCCATAATTAGAAAAAACTTACTTTTGAGAAATAATATTTTCTTTAGATAAAATTCTACTAAAATATTTTAAAGATATATGTATTATAATTTAATATCTTCTTTCGAAATTTTAAGTTTTGTTTAAGATTGTTTCATGTTTTCAAATATATAAAATACATTTTTCTGAGCAATATCTATATATATATATATAAACATATAATATATCTTAAACTATGCAGGGGTATTTATGTCGTTTTTCCGATTATTTCCTTTCACAAAGGACACGGGGAATGATATTAAAATAAGTTTTATTTTATTTTTATTTAATTTTTTTAAAATTCAAAGGATATATTTGTAAGACTAAGAGTATACAAATGTAATTAAGCCAATTTAAAAAAATATTGTTTGGATTTCAAAAGAAAAATGACGATTTAGATTAGATCTCTAACGGAAACTAAAATAAGTAAACATCATATTTACTAAATCGTTGAAGTAAATGTAGCATAATTACTTGTCAATAAATTATTTACTTTAATAATTTCGTGAATATATATGCTATTTACCTCTTTGATTTATTTTCAAACTAGATAAGATTGGTCTAAATCCATTTATCAAATGGACCTTAAAGTTGGAAGGATAACAAAATAATAGACCTTTATAAATTTATAATGTCTCTTATAAATTTTCTCTCTACCAAGCAATTCAAGATATTGCATTTTCTTCTTTAAAATCTCTCTTTCAATTTCCTTCCTCTTCTTTTTCCACTCAACCAAACAGAGGCAGGAGTTACAGCTGACTTTTTCTTTTTTTGATTGCCGACTCTATCATATATAACTAACTATTAATTAATAAACAAGTTATTATTTTCCAATTAAGTCAACAAAATTAATTATACATACAAACACGTACTATACGTATATTACAATAGATATAAAGGTGTGCTTTCTTTAATATGCTGCTTTGTGCTTCCTTAATTTTTATGTCTGGAATTTCCTTGACGTCCCATTAATTAATGCCACGTGTTCTTCCAAAATATTAGAGAGGATATTAATTAGGAACTCCAAGCAAAACTAACTGAAAGATATTTGTGTGTGTTTCTTGAGTCACTTGTATATGTTCTCTTTTTGTCAAGATAGTCAAAGAGCTATATATATATATATATATATATCTATATATGTATAGATATTACATATCTTGGCGATATATGGCATGCATATATGGCTGAAAATAACAGTTTGGACCATCTATAATTAAATTGGCCAGCGAGAAGTACTGTCTGCATGGCTCAAAAGTCCACTGCCTGGACTTTTGCCTGCCTCTCCGACATGGTTTTTGATGAATCAGAGAGAGTCACTTTCCCTTCATGTTTGTTTGAATATTCTGGTATAAAAGCTTTTGTTGCCTTTGTGGGGATATATAACTTTGTTATATATATACACACACACGTGTGTGTGTGTGTGTGTGTGATATTGTTATTACTAGGTTTTTTCTGGGTCTTAATCAATATTTCATCTGCCCAAATCTCTTTTCTTATTGAGGAACCTATGGTCAGAGGCAAACGGTCAATATTGTAAGGCCATATATATATATAATATATTAATGAACAAAAGAGTTAGAAATGTTACTGTTACAAGTTGAGATACAGCAAGGAATTTGGATCAATGAGGGATGTGGATATTTCATCAACTTGGGGAGAAAATAGCAACTAAAAAAAAATTTTCAAAAATGTGCTTTAATACTGAATGCATCGACGAGCAATGTCCAAAATTAATGCGCCAATACTAAAGTACAAAAATTAATATTCTTCTCCAATACAGTGTTACGTTGACTACAAAATGTAGTATATATATGTTAAATTTGTCAGTTGTGAATGATTGTTGAATTAAATTCTATTGATAAAAAATTTATTATTTTTTAACCCTTACAAATTACTAATTTTACATTTTCATTTTTCAAGATTTAGTATTGTTTGGATTTTTTAAATGAAAATCAATACGGGTTATATGCAATAATGCCATAAATTTGACACATTCTTATATTTATGTACATCATAATATTAAAATTGATAAATTTTAGTATTTCATAACACTAAAATTATCAACTTAAATATTAGAGTGGACAAAATTATAAGGAGGTAACAAAATCTTAGCTCTCCATCTAATTTTCTCTTTGTGTATTTGTTATGCCCAATTTATAGTTTTGCCATTTTTTGCTAAATTTAACATTAGCGTTTACATTGAAAATGGTCATATAAGTGGATTTAAAAAACCCTCTCACAGTGCTATACTCTTCTTCAATGCAATGCTAGTCTTCATGCTAGGTGGAATTTCACAATTTGTCAATTTTTGACATTTGGGATTGACTCGTTGAGCTTTTCCATTGTATATTTCAGAAATACAATTTAATTTTTTTAAAAAATTTTAAACTTTTTAGAAAAAAATCAATGTAGAGATGTCAAAATAGGCCAGGTTTAGTAGGCCGGCACGAGTGCGGTACACTAAAAAGTGGACACAGTACGGCACGACACATCATGATTATTACATGGGCCAAGCCCAACACGTTTACTTAAATGGGCCGTGCTTGACGCGAGTTTTAAGCACGAAGCATGCTAAAGGCACGAGCACGTTAAATGCATGGCACGAACACAGGCACGAGCACGTTAATGCATGGCACAAACACAGGCACGAGCACGATAAGGGGCACGACAATATTACTCTTTTTTATGATATGGTTAATAATTTTCATATAAGACTTATGGTATTTTTTTATTTTATTAGGAAGATTTCATCTATTTTGAGTTTTTACTTGATAAGGATTTTAATATCGTAGTTTCTTATTAATAATATGCTTTGTTTTGTTAGAAATCAATTTTTTCTATGATATTCAAAACTTACTTTCTTTTATTTATCTAAAATATTTTTTGTTGGACATGATTAAGGCACGAGGCACATTAAGAGCACGACACGTTTATAAACGGGCATAGGTCGGGCTTGACGCTATAAATTTTTTACTGAGCATGGCACTGACACTACATGTTTATTAAGTAGGCCGGCATAAAGCATTAATAGGCTCAAAATAAATGCGTCAGGCTAGGGCGAGCCGGGCCTGTTTTACATCTCTAATTCAATGATAACAAAATGTCATTAATACCTTTTTTCCTACACAAAAAAGATATAGAGTTTGAATTAACTCCCCGAAATTAATTAAAAAAAAAAAAAAAAAGGAGAGCGAGAGAGAGAAAGAGAGAAAAGGGTCCCTTTTTGAAAGTTAAAATTACTTATAGCATTTTTTTAATTTTTCGAAATTGGAGGTGAAAGATTCGAACTCTACACCTTTAGATGAAATCAGATGTGAAATTATGTTAGGCTATAGTTACAATCATATCTTTTTGGATAAATTATTGAAATAGGAATCAATGGTTACACCAAGACATGCCAACCATAGGTCGGCACTCCTATAGCATCTTTATCATCTACACATCCCACATGAAATTATAAAAAAATAAACATAGATATAAAGAAGTTTGATCACAAAGAAGTTTGATTATTGTGATTGCAGGTATAGTGTAATAGTAATATCATACATGACTGCAGCTTAATGTACAAAGGTCGAATTCCCCCACCCCCAAGTTAAAAACAAAAAAAAAAAAAAGTTCAATTACAAAAACCAGTCACTCAAGAAAGGAGAGATAAAGTACAAAAATTACGATTATACTATTGTCTTTGTAAGATCTACCCAAACAAGCTTGATGTCTTATTAAAATCCTTTGTAAATTTAAAAAAAAAAAAAAAACACCTTTATGCTTGATCGAGGACAAATAAAGCACATAAAAAAACGTGGAGAAAATTAGTGACACTGAAGTTGTATAGAGTTTCTCAAATAGAAGATAATAGTAGTTTTGACTTTTGAAAAAAAAAAAAAAAAGTAAAAGTAAAAGTAATTTCTGCGTTGGATTCTAACTAATGCCTTTCAGTGTGTATATATACACACTAATTTCCCTTGTTTAAAATAGTTACAGTAGGATGATAAAACCATATATCTAGGCGGTCTCTAAAAAAAAAACCGTGAATTTTAACGCCGTTCATAGATTATTATTATCTTTTTTTAATTATTTTTTTACCATAATTGTCCCTAAAAAAATGTTTGGATAATTGTACTTTGGGTAGGTTAAAGTTAACTACTTGTACTAATATTTGATTTTCGAAATTCATGTAATACCTTGTTTCCTTTTTTTGTTTTTATTTGAAAACAATCAGATAATATATAGATATCGTAGGAGTTAAAAATATATATATCGATATCCATCTAAAAAAAAAAAAATCTGTTGAAGAACAATTTTACCAAAAAAAAAAAAAAAAGAAAAAAAGTAAGAAGGCCGAATCCCATAGAACGAACCCACCAGCCTCTCTCAAGGCGTTTGAATTATTATTTCCTTTATTATAGCGAGATACAACTAACCGTTAATAGATTTATTTTTACTTTTAATTGAAAAGGATTTGATTCTGTTTCTAATCTGTTAAGGAATTTAATTAGTTTGGATAATGCTTACACTGATTTGGATAACATACAAATTAAAAATTTATTGTTGAAAAAAAAAAAAAAAACCACCCCACCCAGTCCACTCCTATTCTACCCTATAAATACATCTTCATTCAATAACTCCTTGATTTTTTTATATATAATATATACACATATATGTTCTCTACAATATTTTAGTAGTTTTTTTTTTTTTTGTTTGTTTTTTGTTTTTTTTGTTTTGGCAAAGTACATTATGGCTGGGGCTGTTATTGATTCTGCTAGGGGTAAAGGAAAGCATACACCCGGAAAGCTCACTGCTAGGGTTTTATGGACATGTCTCGTCGCTGCTTGTGGCGGTCTAATTTTCGGTTATGATCTTGGTATTTCAGGTAATTACAACAACAGTTAGGTTCAATTTTGTACTCCAACAATATTTCATCAACTGGTTTTAGTTATATAATATATATATATATTAATATATATATTATCCGAATATGTGAATCCGTCAAATACATTGATAACATATGGCTTTATGCTTTGGATCGTGAATTGAGGATTTCTCGAATTCATGTATACTTGTAGGTGTATATATATTGGCTTTTGAAAAATAAAATTAATGAGTCATGATTGAGAGAGAACTCTTCGTGCTTTCGAGTTTTATTAGCATCGTTATTTTTGTAGTTGAAACAAAGTGACTTAAATGTCAACTCTAATGTGAGAATCATCAAGCAAGTTCATCTTAATTGGAATTTTAATGTCTACCATATAAGTGAAGGAATTCGTAGTTTCTGAAATAAAATAAAAAATATGTTAATGAATGATGAACACTTATTTTGAGTTTATATGTATTGATGTTTGTCTATTGTAAGGGATAATAATGCTACAAATTACTTTATTATGAAGACTTTTTGGATGTGATTGTTGATTGTGTTGTACAAATAGTATTTCACTATACTATTTTATGCTTTAACTAGTATGTTTATTTTAATTTCTAGAGGCGGTTATGAATTGAATCTGTGGATCCGATATTTATAGAATAAATTGAGGGTTGAACTGACTTAGTGAAAGCTATAGATTGACTTGCAGATTAAGACTTAATTCATAATCTGATTTATGAATATCCATAACTTGAGTAATATGTTTTGATAATATGATCAGGTGGAGTGACGTCCATGGATTCATTTTTGAAGCAATTCTTCCCTGCTGTTTATGCCAAGGAATCCTCATTGACTCCATCAGACAACCAGTACTGCAAATACGACAGTCAGACACTAACACTCTTTACTTCGTCGCTGTACTTGGCGGCTCTGATATCGTCCGTGGCAGCTTCGACGATAACACGAGCGTTCGGCAGGAGAATAACCATGCTGTGGGGAGGAATTCTCTTCCTTTGCGGTGCACTTCTCAACGCGTTCGCTCAAAATCTATGGATGCTCAACGTTGGTCGCATTCTACTTGGTTTTGGTGTTGGATGTGCCAATCAGGTACGTAAATCTAATTTCCATAATTATAACCTATCTTTAAATTCGCTTAAGACGTGACCAATTCATTTAACTAATCCTTCAAGTCCTTTTTCTTTGGGATATATAGGCAATAGCCTTTTTTTAAAAAAGTTTTTAACAAATAGCTCAAGTTTTTAAAAATTAGTTAAAAGTTCCTTTTCTTTTGTAATGGTTAATCACTTTTATAAACAGTCAATCACTGATTAACTCAGGATAAATCATCACTATCAGTAAATCATTGATTAACCATAATATATCATTAATTAAACCAAGATGGAATTTTTGCGTCCGGAATGGAGAGCCAAACAAAAGCTCATAATTTTGATGATAAACTGAGAAACTAATTATACTAATGGGTTGTTTGGCTCTTCCAGATTTAAAAACTTTCATATCAGTTTTTATTTTTTTGAAAAAGTGAACAAAAATTAAAACTAATTTTTAAAAAGTCAAACAACTTGAACTTAAAATTACATTCCTAACTGGTGACACCAAACGCAAGCTAAGCATGTGTTTGGTAGGTAGATTTGAGTTGAAAATCTGGGTTGAAGTTGTTTAACTTTTTAGAAACTAGTGAAAAAAACTAATTGACTTTTTAGGGAAAAAAAAAAAAAAGACAAAATGAGTTGATTTTTTTTTGGGTTTAAAACAGTGAACAAAACATGGGCTAAGATTATATTTGGTGCAACAACTTCAAATAAAAAAACTCAACTCATTTTAATCTTTTTTTAAAAAGTCAATTAAAATTTTAATTAGTTTCCGAAAAGTTAAACATCGAACTCAAATTTTTTAATTCAAACTTACTAACCAAATCCATGCAAAATATCATAGGGTATATCTTAAATACCAACTTTGGAAGTACTTGGTGTCAAAAGGATAATGATACAAATATATAACCAAACTGTTCAGGAAAAAATTTGGAAACTTTTTGAAATATTTACATTTGGAGCATTTAGGTAATTTCTTATTAGAGAGGGCTTATATTTTGAGTCTTTGACCATATAATTTTGATGTTTTTTTATCGTGTTAAATAATTTCACCAAAATATTTTTGTTCAAATATTTCTATAGTTTTTCCTAAACAGACCCTCAATGCCTGGTTTTTTTTTTTTTTTTTTTTAAATCTCAAATTTCTTTGGCAAGCTTTCGTGTCTCACGTATGTTGTATTGAAATATATTTATACATATACATCTGCAGGGTATTTCGCATTGATGCCCCCTTAAGCTTATCATCCTTTGACAACTTACTCCAAAACTTTTAATTTTGATAATTTTCCCCCTGAATTTGCTAAATTGTTGCATTGTACCCATTTAAGTTAATTTTACACTAAATTAAATATTTGAATTAGAAGATTTGTATTAGGATTTGTATTATATTTGGAAATTTTTAGTTAAAACTGGGTTTTTTTTGGTCTTCACATGAGGCATACATTGGTTTTTCATAATCAATTTAACAGAACATTAATTGATAGGGGGCACAATTATGCTACAATTTAGTAATTTCAGTGTGTAAATTGTCAAAATTAAAAATTTAAGGGTAAGTTGTCAAAAAGTGATAAGTTTGGGGGTATCAGTGATAAATATCCTACATATGTATACATAAATTCTGCATATTAATTTTGTCTTCTGTATTTTTTAAGATGCTGATGCAACGTGAACAAATTCCTCTTAACATCTATTGTTTTCTTTCTCTTAGAAGGATAGAAAAAATTTTCCTGGAAAATTTTTATCATAACAATTTTTTTCCCCCTCGTCTTATGATGATCATGTATACAGTCCGTGCCAATCTACGTCTCAGAAATGGCTCCCTACAAGTACAGGGGAGCGCTCAACATGCTTTTCCAACTCACAATCACCATCGGAATCCTCGTCGCCAATATCCTTAACTACTTCTTCGCCAAGATCGAAGGTGGCTGGGGTTGGAGGCTGAGCCTCGGCGGCGCCGCCGTCCCTGCTCTTCTCATAATTGCAGGCTCTCTGACCCTCCCTGAGACTCCGAACTCTCTGATCGAGCAAGGCAAGCACGATGAGGCCAAGAAGCAGCTCCTCCGAATCCGAGGAGTCCCCGACGTCGACGAGGAGTTCAACGACCTTATCGCCGCCAGCGACGGCCTCGAAGCTGGTGAAGCACCAGTGGAGGGCTCTGCTGGCGAGGAAGAACAGGCCGCAGCTTGCCTTCGCCGTGGGAATTCCCGCATTTCAGCAGCTCACCGGCATGAACGTCATCACATTCTACGCTCCGGTGCTGTTCAGGACCATCGGCTTCGGAAGCAACGCCTCGCTCATGTCGTCGATGATCACCGGCGCCGTCAATTCTCTGGCGACTTTCGTCTCCATTTTCACAGTTGATAAGGTTGGAAGGAGGAAACTTTTCCTTGAGGGCGGCATCCAGATGTTCATTTGCCAGGTATAAATAATTCAATAGTTTTGTTTTTTTCCTTACAAATTAATAACTTTCATTTGACACCTCATTTTAGAGGATGTTTGGTGATCTAAAAAAAATCAACTCAATTTTTATCATTTTCTCAAAAATCAATTAGTTTCACTCTTCATCAGTTCTAATTATAACTTAAAAACTTAAATGCTAAAAGTCTATATATTTGTATATAGCCTACATTTGATACTTTACTGCTGGTTTTTGTTTTGGAAAAAAATCAACAAAAATTATAACTAGTTTTTGAAATTTAACCAACTTTAACTGAAAAATTTCATTCCATTTCAACATCAACCCGAACACCAAACGCTCCTATAGAAGTCCAAATAATATGATTTCTTTTCTGAAATTACATAAAATTTAGATACGAAACGAGCCACATTGAGATATATATATATATATTTTAAAAACACATTTTAAGTTTTTACATTTTTTAACTTATATTAATAATAATATCAATTATTACGCAAACACATGCTTAAAGTTATTTTATTTTATTTAAAAAAATTATTATTTGAATTATGCATTTGTATTTATGAATAAAGTCTAAACATAATCTATAAATTATATAGACTAGTACACCTTGATTGTATATGTCACAAGTATAGAACCTAATGTTTCTCTATCTTTACATCATGTAATTTATGTCCATATTCTTTTGTACAATATTTCATGTTCACACCATACTCAACTTGTTGCAAAACTTTTCCCACACAGGTTGTCATCACCATCGCCATCGCCGCCAAATTCGGGGTGAGTGGAACCCCGGGGTCCTCCCCAAGTGGTACGCCTACGGCTTGGTCTTCTTCATCTGCGTCTACGTCGCGGGCTTCGCGTGGTCTTGGGGCCCGCTAGGGTGGCTAGTGCCGAGCGAGATTTTCCCTCTAGAAGTCCGCTCGGCAGCGCAGAGTGTCAACGTCTCCGTGAACATGATCTTCACGTTCGCCATCGCGCAAGTCTTCACCGCCATGCTTTGCCACATGAAGTTCGGGCTCTTCATCTTCTTTGCCATCTTTGTTGTCATAATGAGCGTCTTCATCTACGCGCTCTTGCCGGAGACCAAAGGAGTTCCCATTGAAGAAATGAGCGTCGTGTGGCGTAACCACCCTTATTGGCGCAATTACGTTGATGCTCAAGATCAAGATCAAGAGTTACAAAAGGTCTAGATTTAGATTTTAGAATTTTTTTTAATATTGTCTTGGGAGAAGAGAATAATTAGGCGCTTTTGTGTTTGTTTTTAACTTGAGATTAAACCCTTCGTTTTTCTTTGAGAATCAAACTTTTGTTGTTTTGGTACCTACTCCTATTATTGTTTATTAGATAAGTAATTGGCATAAATAGTCCCTCAACTCTTTTGAAGATGATGCCTCGATCCCTGTTTTTTTAATTTTGACCGAGAAGATCCTAAACTCTATAAATGTTGATAATTTTAATCATTTTCGTCCAATTCTGTTAAGTTTGTCAACATAGAGAGTTTAAGATTTTCTTGATCAAAATTAACTAAAAAAAAAAAGATCAAACTATCACCTTCGAAAATATTTATAGGATTATGTAAATCCAATTATTCTTATTAGATTTTACTATTATTGGTAGTAAGTAGTAGTATAGTAAATGTGGAATTATTATCGTTACTACTTAGAAATATCTCTTTCATGGGATATAAGTGCTATTCCATTCCTCAAGTATAGAATTCCAAGAAGATTTGGTAACCTCATAAAGGTGTTCTAGGGAACCACGCAATATTTGTCCAAAAGTGATTCGTTTTTTTTTTTTTTTTTTTAAATTTTAATTTCTAGGCAGGGTTTTACCTTTTACGCATAAATATTTTTTTTTCATACAAATAATTGGGTTCTTTAGTAAAATTAAAGTAGAACAGACAGTTAGAACAATTTACAAGATAGCAAAATATCACATAATTAAAGTTATTGTCATATATTCTTTGTATAAATAAATCATTGGACCAAATTACAAACTATTTGATGAATGGATTTCAACTTACAATTCAACCTTTTTATACTGTGTTTTCTTTAAAAATTTTCTTAAATTTATGTTCAAATTTATAAACCAAAGCTAGCTTAAAAATTCTACTTATCAACCGCATAAACTTAATGGAAATTGATTCATTTCATTATAGAACTTTCATGATGTATCATAAAACTAATGACTTGTTTGGTGAAATGGTTCAACTCAAACTAAATTGTACTTTTCCATATCAGTTTTTGTCTTTTTATGAAAAGTCAATAAAAATTATTAATTAGTTTTTAAAAAGTCAACCAACTCAAACTTAAAAATTTAAACTCAAACCGTTTCACCAGACGGACCCTAAAAAGCAATTTCTTAAGGATACAAATTAAGAACAAGTAGTCATTTCAATTTTACAAAATTTATATTCTTGATAATTCATAATATTTCATGATAAAAATTTTGATAATGTGTATCATTACTCTAAAATTAAAAAGTCCACTTCTTGCACAAAAAAAATATAAAAAATAAAAAATTAAATAATAATAATTTTTTTTTAAAAAAATTGGGACAACAAAAGAAGCTTAAGCATAAGAATGGGTCTAAAGAATAGGAACTAGTTTAGCCCCAAGCGTTCGTAAGATGTAGGGGATCACCCATTGGGCCCAAAGTATGCTAAGACGAGACAGACCCAAAGGCTCGTAAAACGAGTCCAATCAGTAGTAGGAAAGGATAATGCCACTTGAGTAAACGAACAATAAAATCCACTTCTAGAAAGTAGAAGCATAGTAGAAAAAAATAATAGAGAAAATTATTTAAATGATTGCTTTTTTTATTTTTTTAATTCTATTAATCAACATGACATAAATTCTCCATTCTTGATCAACATGATATAAATTTTATTTAACTTAGTTTAACTTTGTATCATATTAGTCTAGTGTTAATTTTTTATGTCATGTTAGTGTAATGGTCTCTAAATTTATATCATTCAGATGCTTTTCCATAGAAGCTATCTAATCTTGACGAGTTTATTTGTCATCTTGCCTTGCTTCTTATACATATAATATACTCGATTTCAAGTCCTTTTTTTTTTTTCCTCATCCATAGAAAATGATATCTATGTTATTAAGAATTAATCACCCTAATTCAATACTATCAAGAGCCATTAAATTCGTAAAAGAAAATAAACAATCATGAACAAGTAAAATTTATACAGATTCGTCTAATCAATGTGAGATTACATTCTATTTTAATTGATAGAGTAATTCATTATAATGATCAAAAAATTTATAAGAAAATTTCTAGTCAAAAAAAGAAAAAAAAAAAAAAAAAAAAAGAAGAAGTTTACCAAAAAAAAAAAAAAAAAACTTGTGCATTCTTAAACTCGTAGTATTTCTTTCTCTAAAATCGAACAACATAATATTTTTGTGTAAAACATTAATCAAACTCTATAACTTAACAACAACCAGGGTGAGATAAAATATTTGTTTCCAAAAGCGATGGCTTTAGATCTTGGAAGTAGAGTAAGGATTACGGATTCCAGAAGACTCAGAAGCATTCCAAATCAAATTCCAATCATGTGCTTTAGGAAAAAAATGGTATCTTTGAATAACCCAATAAGGCTCTCCATCAATCTTTACTAAAATTGACATGCATTTTCGAATCCTTTTCAACAAGAGCACGGTTTTGGAAACACTTGTTCTTGATCATGTCAACCTAATAGACTCGAGTCTACATATAACGACAATTTTGTTCTATATACACTTTTTCATTATCAAGTACTAGTGCCTTTGTTCCTTCCCTTTTGGTGGGTTAGGAAAACCCACAAAGATTCTACTTTCTCTGAAGCATGGTATTTGCAATTAGAATGTTCTTCACGTTTCTAGAGCCTTTTGACCAGAGAATGAAAAAAGCTTTCGTTTGTGTGTGTCACTGTGACTTAAGTGCCCTTTGACCAGAGAATGAAATCGACCACTAAATATCATTCCCTCACCTCCTACCAAGCATTAATAAGACAAACGTTTAGAGGATTACAGTTCTAGAGCATGCTATAATCTTTGCATTCCCACTCTCTAACTTCTGATTAAAGTTGAAAATTACTTGATGTTTACAGTTTACATATAAGAAAAATTTGCTGGACGTGTCCTATGGGTCGTTGAAATTGTCCAAAGAGATTTTCTTCGAAAAAATGTTTAGAGACATCACTGGTGCTCACCAACTCATTTCTTGGGAGATTGTTGACAAGACTTGAAAGTATTTAAAATTAAAGAATGTTACAACTTCTTCAACGAAGAAAAAAAGATATTTTACACAGTTGGATCATGAACTTATCGAACATTTAAAATTTGCATCCTGAATTTTAATTTTGATAACTTGTACCCTAAACGTACAAATCAGTAATAATTAACCCCCATTCATAATAATGTGAATCTTTTGAAGGAAATTAAGATGTGATTCGTACATGAGTCACTAATTAATGGTAGAAATTGTCGTTTTTATTTATTTCAACCCAAATTTATTAAGGTTAAGATTTTCAATTAAGTTTTATCAAAATAAAAAAAAAATTTCAAATTAGCTTTTTGTTCTTAAATATAAATTTGGGTCACATTGATTAAAAAAAAAAAAAGAAGATCTTTTATGTTCTTAATTAAAGACCTGTGTACAAATCAAATAAATTTGGGTCACATTGATTAAAAAAAAAAGATCTTTTATGTTCTTAATTAAAGACCTATATGTGTACAAATCAAATGTCAATTTTCGTTTAAAAAAAATCAGCATTGGGATCAATAAAGGAGTAAATTGTTACAAATTTGAAAGTTCATGATACAAATTGTCAAAATTAAAAGTTCAATATGCAAATTATACTAAACTTAGGGTGCATCAATGTTAAAAAGTCAAAAAAAAAAAAAAAAAAAAAAGGAACCTTGGTCCAACGCTCTCGTTCTTGTATGAAGAATTGTCTGCATGTCGGTCATGTATTAAGTGCTCTAAATTATTTTCATTTATGGACATGATTGGTAATTTACCCAGTTGGTTTGTTTACTAATTTTCCATATATATGTGAACGATCCTTAATTTGCCATTTTATCCCCGATAATCATTCTGGGTCAAAAATTTAGTGCTTGTCTAATATGGAAATTAAACCAATATATTTGATTATTTCAATCTTTGTGGCTAATGAGATTATTGTATTTGGACACAAAAAATGCATATGTAAATTCAAACACGATCTTGTTTCAAGCCATGATAGTCGTTGGCTGAAATATCAAGAACCGAAAATTTGGAAATTAACTACAACTGGTGTTAAAATTAAATATATCAATACTTGCTATTATTTAAGTCTATATAGAACTGTGTAGGAAGAGAAATTGTAACAACGACATAAGTTTTTAGTCAAATTACGCACTATCATATGGTATCATACAAACCCTGCAGCAACTGAAAGCTTGCCAACTCAAACACTTTTTTTTTTACGTAGTACCATTCGTGTTGAATATTGTAATTTTTGTTCCCCAGGTTTTGATTAGCCTAGAAAGTATGAACACCCCGTGAAGAGTTATACATACGTCTCTTCATGAAGAACAAGACCGAGGGCCAATTAAAAAGAATAGAATATAAGCAGCAAAAATTGAAAAAAAAAAAAAAAAAAAAAAAAAACTCTAATTTGTTCAACTTAAAAGAGAAGAATATCAATAATGATGGTAATAATAATAATGGCAATATACTATTGACGAAGTCCACATGCAAAATGGACTATATCTATATGAGTTCCCTCTTGCGCAAACAAACAATAAGTATGGTTCAAAGTCTCTTATGTACTTGCTTCTGCCCCAGGTTTCTCCCCAACCATATGTGCAAAAAGCACTTCTTTAGAGCTGTTGTGTGTGTATATATATATAAGAATAGTCTCCTATACAATACACATATCATGCAACATTTGTAACTTATTATGTAAAAATTTGTAATTATAACTAGTTGATTTTCATGTAGTTTTTTTATATATAATTTATCATGTCATACAATTCAGATGTTGCTGTAAAGACAAGTATTATTAAAAAAAAAAAAAAGAACATTATGTCAAATCACCCGATTGGTATATATAATATACATAATATAAATCACGTTACAAGTGACATTTAAGAGGGTTGACGTGTGTGTATATATAATTTTCGTCATGTCTAATCTTTTGTATTAGCGTGCGAAGGGGGTTGAACTTGGTTAAGGCTTAAAAACCAATGGTGTTTTACAGAGATGAAGACAAAGAAGAGTCGTACACGAAGTCTTTATATTGTGTGTGACATGCATTTTCCCACCGTCCAAAGCCCATATATATAAACGCCGCTCCTCTATATGCTCTATGAACTATAGCCCAATCACTGCCCTAAATGTACAAGAAACTAATATTTCATTAACCCTAGCCTTGTTTGTACTACTACTCATATTTTAATGTATTTTATTTTACTGTTTCATAGGAAAATTTTGCAATAGGGTTCTAAGAAACCTCTTAGAAAAATGTGGTTCTATAATCACAGTTTAAGAGTAATTTCACACTGAATTATTTTTTATTACATAATGTAGAGTTCAAATCTCAAAGTATTCCAAGTAATAAAAAAAAATAAAAAAAATAAAAAGCTTACGAGAATGAGTGTTTTCAATTAACTGTTTTTATTATGTAATGATTTAAAGAAGTTAGAAAATTTATAAAAAAAAAAAAAATTAAAAAAACAACAACAACTTGTACTACAGTAGACAATTCATATCATAGAATAGTGTTGTGCATTTCATTTTATGACGTCCTCATATTAGAAGATTAAAAAACTTTACCAACTTAACTAGATGACTTTTTTTGACAGTTTTTATAGTTTTTTAATTAGCTTGGACATCAAATTTTAGAACCATATCTCAAATGAGAACTAGATTTTTTTTTTTTTTTGGAAAGGCATATAGGAACTAGATTAGTTTAGCCTTCTTTTCCAAGACGGTCCGTTTAGTTTAACATGTTTTTTTCTTTAAAATTTTTACTAAGCGCAAAACTACGAGATGATTCCAAGGAAACAAGAGAAGAAATGATCAATTTGATAAAGTTTTCTATCTTTGTATATGGTGTAAACTTTAATGGCATCAAAAGGTAGTCATTTAATTACCATTTCAAAATCTCTCTCTCTAGTACTTTCTTTTAATTTTTTTAATTACCACTAGAAGTTAGGATGGCGGTGGAATTTAGTGTTTGTTCATTGTGAAGTCGATAAGGTTGTAATGTGCTAGCAAATCCAGCACAATGTCTTTGTCGATGAAAATTATACCATATCTCTGCCGACTAAATTTAATATGATATCTCTGTTCATTTATCAATCACATTAACTTTATATATATATATATATATATATATATATATAAGAGTTGTCTCCTATTCAAAAAGAAAAGATCCATAATTATCTATTTTTAATAAATTATTTATAATAATGAGTTATTTATTTGTTATTTCATGTAAACTTATGTGCAATATTTTTAGAAACAGTTTATATAAAAGACAAGTATAATTAAGAAATCAATTTAACAATGCGTAAAAAATAAAAATAAAAATAAAAGATAAACCTGACAAACAGATGGACAAGAGAGTATGCATATATATATATATATATTAGAGTTACGTACGGTATAATTCAGTTCATTATTTTCTAGTACAGCTCAATTGTGCAAAGTTTCTCTCTTTTTCCTAAAATCATGGCAAGAAAAAAATGAAATAGTCTTCCAGAAACAAAATTAACGTTTCCAAAAGCAGATTTTATTTTTTATATTTTATTTTATTTTATTTTTCAGGATCTTTCTAAAAACGGTTATAAGTAATTAAGTTTGATATGATGTTTAATGCTGAGGTCCCGGCTCCAATCCCGCCCCCCTCTCTTTATGAGAGGAAATATATACCATATGACCTTTATTTATTTATTTTATATTTTCTTGCAAATAATACATCAACGTTATATCAGAGATGAGTGATGATATCGGTTTCTACAAAGGGGGTTTTATCACTTAAAATCACTTTCAATTAGATATATATTCTCTGTGAAAGTTTGACAAAAAAAAAAAAGTTCAAGGCTTCAAGCCTCTCTATAAAAGAATTATCAACCTTAATTCAAGTTCATTTTACATTTTTGAGAAAAGAATTATATTGACCATACAAAATATGCTATCGTTATTTATTTATAGAAAAAAGCTATGCTATCGTTTTGTATCGAACATCCAATCTCTTCTCAAATCCTTGTGTCATCATAATCCTTCGGTGTTACCAGAACAGACAATCAATTATAATAATAATAATAATAATAATATAATATTATTATTATTATTATTTGGATATATAGTATATTATCTTGCTAAAAAAATATTCTATATATATTTTTAAACATATGGGGACTTAAAAAAAAGGTTCAAAATGCAATAATATGGAAATTAAGAAACGCCTCATAGTCATTGACCTTAATTAAATGAAGGAGGTTTCCGAAGTCAAGCACTGATTTTTAATTTTAGTGGGAACCAGTCAGCTTAAAAACGGTCCAATCTCTAGACAAAATGACACCAATCCCAGCAAGTAAACGTTCTTCATATGCCTCAAACATCACCATTATTTCAAGTAAGACCATTTCCAACACCTCTTTAAGGACAAATATAAGCTTTAATTATTTTTGGAAAAACTTAAATGTACTTTTACACTACCGGTAAAAATTGGTTTTTTTAATTATTAGATTAATTTTTTAACAATATGATTAATCTAACAATTAAAACTACAATAAGTTTTATCATATTTGCCTCTCTTTTTCCTTTTCTTTTTAATTTTCCATATATAGGTAGGTTATAAAAAGGACAAAGCATTTGAATAATACAAATTTAGAAACCACTGTACCAACATGATACAAAAGATTAATATTAGATCCATACGACATAAAATTAAACTAAAGTTAACTTAAAATTTGTGTCATGTTAGTCAAGAATAAAAAATTCATGTTATGTTGATCAATAGATGAAACAAAAAATGTGGTTATTTAGATAATTTTCTTTTATAAAAATCGTCAAATTCTTATTAGATTGTTTATGACTTTAAGCATATACCGTATGCAGATTTTCTACCAAAAAAGTGTTTGATGCAAATTCACTGCCAAAAATAAGTTTTTTTTAGGGCGTCAAAAATAAGTATTGATTGTAAACGTTAAATCATATCAAATTAAAAAATATATAATATTTAAACTTACTTACAATATTTATTTTTTATTTTCTCTTACTATAAATAAATTAACACCATTCATGAAAATATTTTTTTTGAGTAAATTCATGAAAATATTTTTGAATGGTCATTCACATCTCCATCACCTTCTAAAAATAAGCATGTATTTTCCTTAATTGCAACGTTACCTAAAACCTGCCTTAAACTCATTTCCACTCCCAAAAAAAAAAAAAAAAAAGGGGCTGCCTTAAAAGTTTGTCGCGAAATTTCTCAATTATGTCATCCATCATCTCTTCCGAGGAAACTACCATGATCACCGCAACTCATAGAGAGGATTTATAAATTACACTTTCCCGTTTACTAGCAATCCTCTAAATAGAAATAATTCATTAACAGTTATAAATAGTAACGTTTTAAAGACTATTTCTATATGCCACCGAGGTCTTGACTGGATGATAAATTAACTCGTCTTCTAAACTAAAAAATCATGGAAATTGAGTTGGAATCAAATAATTATATTCACTTTAAAAGCTATTTATATTTATATAGCACGCGGGAATACCTTACATCTTGAATTTTATTTGTTTGAAAAGAAAAAGAGAGAATTATACGTGTCTGCCTGAATGAGGGTGTGGCGTGGGACCTCTAAATTCTCAATATCCCTCCTCCTCCATTTGCAGGCCAAAAAACATTGACAGAAGCGGGTCGGTCATAAAAGGACGCTTATACACTTCCAAAAAGTATAACAGTTGGAATTTGTACTCCAGTCGTCAAAGTCCCATATCTTCTTCTTCTTCTTCTTATTATTTTTTTTTTTTGTTTTTTTTGTTTTTGTTTTTGTTTTTGTTTTTGTTTTTTTCTCTGTCTCTGTCTCTGTCTCTGTCTCTCTTTCTCTCCCAACCCGCGGCCGTCCAGAAGCCAAAGCCTCCAAAAAATTCCCATAAACTCTGCCTTTAAATTCCCCTCCCTTCTTCTCAACTCCAAACCACCCCCCCCCCCCCCCCCCCCCCCCCCCCCCAATTTTCTCTCTCTAACAAATCAAAATTCCAAAAAAATGTGCCACTCCTCATCTTCCCGGTCCTCTCTCCTCCAAGAATCCCACACCAAAACCAACCACCACAACCCCACCAACATAATACTCACCGCCCCTTTGATCCCCAAATTCCCAACACCACCACTTGATGAACAACATGACCAAAACCTAGACAAAACCAAAATCACCCCCACAAACAACAATGTCTCCCTTGTCCTAGAAGAGGCCAAGAGCATAGCCAACGTGGCCTTCCCCATGGTCCTAACCGGCCTCTTGCTCTACTCCCGCTCCCTCATCTCCATGCTCTTCCTCGGCCGCCTCGGTGAGCTCTCCCTCGCCGGCGGCTCCCTCGCCATCGGCTTCGCCAACATCACCGCCTACTCCCTCCTCTCCGGCCTCGCCATGGGCATGGAGCCCATCTGCGGCCAAGCCTTTGGCGCTAAAAAATTCAAACTCCTCGGCCTCTCCATGCAGAGGACCACCCTCCTCCTCCTCCTCACCTCCGTTCCCATCTCAATTCTCTGGCTCAACATGAACAAAATCCTCCTCCTTTGCGGCCAACAACCCGATATCGCCGCTGTGGCTCAGTCCTTTATCCTCTTCTCCCTCCCTGACCTCATTGCCCAGTCTCTTCTCCACCCTCTCAGAATCTATCTCAGAACTCAGTCCATAACTCTGCCTCTCACTTTCTGCGCCGCTCTCGCCATTCTTCTCCACATTCCCATCAACTATTTCCTCGTTTGTGTTCTCAATCTCGGGATTAAAGGCGTTGCTCTAAGTGGGGTCTGGACTAATTTCAACCTCGTCGGGTCCTTGATCGTCTACGTCATCTTCTCCGGCGTGTACCGCAAAACCTGGCCTGGGATTTCCTCAGAATGTCTCAAGGAATGGAAATCCCTGCTGAATTTGGCCATACCGAGTTGCGTCTCGGTTTGTCTCGAGTGGTGGTGGTACGAGATCATGATTTTGCTATGTGGCCTGTTGCTTAACCCGCAAGCAACGGTCGCTTCCATGGGGATTCTGATCCAGACCACGGCTCTGATGTACATTTTCCCTTCCTCATTGAGTTTTGGCGTGTCGACTAGAGTTGGGAACGAACTCGGCGCCAACAACCCGCAAGGAGCGAAACTGGCCGCCAAAGTAGGCCTATTGTACAGCTTTGTGTTGGGATTCTCTGCTTTGCTTTTCGCATTCACGGTGAGGAACATTTGGGCTAGTATGTTCACCAAGGACGTTGAGATCATCGCGTTGACATCGATGGTGCTGCCGATAATCGGGCTTTGCGAGCTCGGGAACTGCCCGCAGACGACGGGTTGCGGGGTGTTACGAGGCACGGCGAGGCCGTGCCTTGGGGCAAACATAAACTTGGTGTGCTTCTACCTTGTGGGAATGCCTGTGGCTGTCTGGTTGAGCTTCTATGCGGGGTATGATTTCAAGGGACTCTGGCTCGGTCTCTTGGCGGCTCAAGGCTCGTGTGTTGTGATCATGTTGTGGTGTTTGGGTCGGACCAATTGGGAAGTTCAGGCACAGAGAGCCAAGGAATTAACGGGAAGTAATAATGTCATTACTGAAGAAGAAGAAGAAGAAGATGATGATGAAGAAAACCAAGAAAAAGAAGAAAAAGACTCTTTCATACAACAACATTGTTCAAGAACAGAGTACTCTGATTATGGTAACTTATTGGTGTGACTTCATTTGACCAAATGGTGAAAATGGTGGTCTTAATCTTCTTTAGTTTATTCTTGATTCTTGGTAATTCCTAGTTTTTACTTTTAATTTTTTTAGAAGTCAGAATTTTTATGTAAAGTTAGGGGACAAAATATGCTTATAGTGAGAGAGAAAGATACCATTTTGTTTCATTCATTGTTTTAGGTCATGGAATATATTAGTTCTACCAACACTTTATTTTCGTTGCTTATTGTTACGAACTTCAATGAAAACTACTTGCTTTCCCTAATTATTTTTTCGTGTTGTTTCATGGAAAATGTGTTTTATATGTTGCAAATATAGAAAATTAAATAAGAAAATAATACTAGTGATAAGAGAAGAAGAAAAGAACATAAGAATATTTAAAGTGAATGTGCTTATGTTCATGGATTAAAAATAAATAATTTATTAGTTAGGAGGACAACAAATAAGCTCTATATATAAATATAAGTTATAATGTATACAATCGGATAAATTTCTTAATATTTACAAATCTATTAAGTTCAAAACTTATTCTAAATTACAATAAATACAAATAAATCTAAAGTTCCTACTAAAGATAATTACATATAAAACTTTAACTTCCCTTAATGTTAATACTAACTTTCCTAATATGTCCCCGTAAGATGGAGTTCCTTGAGGAGATCCAATCTTAAACTATAATAAAAGCAACTTGAATAAATAAATTTTTTCCTTCTTTTTTTTTTTTTGTGGCAAATTTCTCCTTTTTTTGTTTTGTTTTGTTTTGTTTTTGTTTTGTTTTTTTTTTTTTTTTTACTTTGAAAAAAATACAAATAAGAAATGTCTGGGTGTAAAAGCGCAGAGAAGGGACGACAAGCATCGAGAGAGGGATAAAGAGCGCTTGGGCGCAAGAGGACGTCAACCGTCAGAAAAAGACGGAGGAGATAACATGCACTTGGGTGCAGGGACGACAATCGTCAGAAAATGAGAGAGAAGACAACGAGCACTTAGGTGCAGAGAGAAAGGGCGTATGGGCGCTTGGATGTCAATCGTCAAGAGAGAAAAGGCGCATGGGCACTGGGACGATAATCGTCAAGAGCAGGATGCAATAGCGTTGAGATCAAAGGATCCGTGATTCGTTTGAGTATAATCGCAATGATAGAATTTTAAATAAAATACTGAGATAATTAAAGGTTTTTTTTTTTTTTTTTTTGAATGTAAATGGAGAGTGTGGAGTGTTCCGTGAGGTGGGTGTTGTGTTTGGGAGGGAATTACGTGATGAAGGTGCGATCTAGGCTCGTAAGAGGAGAAGAAAGAGGGGAATGTTTGAGGTATTGAGTAGTTTATTATTTATACATCACCATTGTGTGGGATTAAGTAGTTTATTATTATTATTATTTTCTAAACTTATTGGCAAGGAAAATTTCTCTCTCTATAAAATGTATATATACATACATATATATACGTTTCTCGCTCTATAGAAAATATCTACAGTGACTAACGTATGGGAAACAGAACAATGAATACCTGAATTTGGCATTATACGTAGGGTAAGATCATGATCAACAAACTAACTTACAGCAAAACACGTAAGATATTATGGGCTTTGCTCATCCCAATCCATGACTTGTACCTCAACTTGCAAATATTTTCATTTTTTCAATCACCTCCCTATCTTATATCTATCCCTTTTTTTTTCTTGCTTTATTTTTTATTTTTAATTTTTAATATTCCGTCTTCCATTTGTTTATGAGAAATTCACAAAGTGATCCACGTGGCAGTTGCTAGAAACACTCTACTTAACCAAAGATAAAGCAATATTATGACATTGTTTATATAATTAATAAATAAATAAAAAGGTGGAGAACTTGTGCTGATCTAAATAACAAAATGAAATGGGAGAATCGAATAACTATTATAATATAACGTTGACTAATTAACTAGTTTATATGAATATTGAAACTGCCACGTAGTTATAATAGGACACGTAGAGTCAAATGTACGTTACAAATTAATTTAGTTAACAAATTAGAAATGGTTACAAAGAAGAAAAAAAAACTTGTTGTGGAGGCTTCTAATTACGCCGCCAAGGAAATAGTTTAAAGCTTAAACCTTATCTGATATTCACAAAAAAAATTTATGTATAATAGTGGTTAGTGCCGGCTAAACCTACATCCCACTTTTTTCTTGTTTTGCAGTCCACTATTAGTTTAAGTTAATCATATTATCATAATGACTTATTTGCATGAATGCCCCCTAAACTTTTCAGATTTGGCAATTTAATCCCTAAACTTTTTTTTCTGACAACTAACCCCTTGTATATCTAATTTTTGGTCATTTAGCCATATTTACTTAAATTCATTAAAATTTAAGACTTTTTTTTTTTTTTGTGCACAATACTTACACATTATAGCTCAAAAGGGACAATATTGATCATTTTTGCTTGATTTCAATACAAATTTCTTTTAAAGTTTAAGTTTAAGTTTGAGTATAATTAAATTAAAGTTAAAATTTTTAAGGAAATTGTATTGAAGTTAATAAAAAATGATCAACGATGCTCTTCTTAGACTATAATGTGCAATTTATGGGTAAAGAACCGTTTAAATTTTTACGAATTTGAGCAAAAATGACTGAATTGCTTAAAATTATAAATTCAAGGGGCTGATTGCCAAGAAAAAATAGTTAGAGACTAAATTACTAAATTTAAAAAGTTCAGGGGTATATATACAAATAAGTCTATTATAATTCAGCGGGTGGGAGTGGAGGGATTTGAATAGTAGTTTACTGGTTGGAAACGTTAAGAGTGTATTTTATTTCTGTTTTTTCTTGTTTTGCAGTCCAATATTATTTTAAGTTAATGATATTATAATAATGTTTTGCTGAAATAAGATGACAATGATTATATTCTTAGAACAAAGACCTTGATGTCTAATTTATCTTTATGCTAAGTTTAGTATCAACGTGAATTGTATGGGTTGGCCGGAAAGCTTAAATAAAATAAGGATTTTGGCCCAATAAATGAGCGTAGTCGGGTAGTGGCATGCATCACTGCTCAAGAGGAGACAGCTGCACTATACACATATATATATATATAATATTATATATATGTATATATTTATATAAATATATTATTTATTTGGTAGAGCTTGATTAAGGGATTGGCTAATGTACTAAGTAATTAATTAAGTAATGGCCACTTTTCCTTCTAATTATTATTTTGTCTTGTTATAAATAAGAGTATAGCCAACACAACAAATAATAATTAGATCTTTTTTGTACCTTGAATTAGTAAAAGATGTTTATTAAACCCTTGTTTCATTAGCTGTCACAAATATGCTATTTTTGTTTGCATTATTTTTCACCCTACTGCCTAGAAGTTATCAAAACTTTAAGCTAGAGTAAATAGATTTAATGAGAATGTTATATAAATGTATATATAATCATAGAATAGATGTTTAAAGAAAAAATTAGGTTAACTATTTTCCCTTAATCTAATTTGATTGCATTAATTTGATGGGGTTGCAGATGGTTTTTGTACTTTCAGCACCCAGCAAAATTCTCAATATCATTTTAAAGAAGAGTGAAAAATATATTTTTGGTGTTTATGTAGTATATAAAAACCATTAAAATATATATGTATTAGTGCATAAATATCAAAGATTATAAACATGCATGGTTTAAGGCCTTATATTGTCATTTGTTTTTCATATGTTCTTCAACTGTTCAAAATACGAATCCATGCAGAAGGCAATGTGTCAAAACGTGTGCATTGTAGAGCAACTACCTCTTTTATATATATATATATATATATATATATGAATATATGAATATATGCATGGGCTCATGCATACATTTTACCAAAATTGATGCTTAGAGGATAACAAATCAATTATTGAGATTCTCAAAGAATAAAATTTTATAAAGACAAACGTTTCAGTGTATTAACCACAATATTGCAATTAAATATACTGCCAAAATGATGATTATATTAATAATCAATAAGGTCCTGTCGTCAATAAACTCATTTAGCATGCTTTGGTTGTTTGTTTGTCTATTTGCTTTTTCTATCTTTGTATCTTCTATCTTTTTCAAAAATAAAAAAATAAAAAAAAAATAGGGAAAGCTTATTTCATGCTCTTCCAAAACATTTTTGTCACCAATTTGTAATTTTAATTAATATTATATATCTTATCACAACACATGAAAATAATAATTAATTATGATAATATTATTATAGTGTCTAATTTTGTAGTTATAGGATGCTCATACTTATCCAGGTGTTGCTGTGAGAAGCAGAGCAGTATGGGTGTTCATGCATGCATGTTGCTCTTTTGAGGTCAGACATGAGGCATGTTTGGCCATCCACACTCTTTATGAATTGAAGATATATAATTATCAGAAGAATAAGAAGGGAAAAAAAATAATAAATGAAAAAAATTTCTTAAAATTCAACTAAAATAAAGGGGCTATGTTAATATTTTATTTCATTTTTTTTGGCTGCATAGCTGTAGAAATGGACTCAAATATTTGTTAATGTATGACAAATTATGAATGGGTTTGCCCTTCTTGTTAATAATAATAAGATATATAGTTTTCATTGGTATGAATGATATTGTTTTCATGCAACGTCCAAAATTACCCTAAAGTGTATAATAATACAAGATATATGATAGGCTCAACATAGTCGGATACAAATTCTTTTGTTCTCGGAAACATCCAAGTTTTGCTTTTCCCATCATTAACATTAAACGACAATAATATATTGGTCATTGGTCAATTTTTCTTTCAAAGGACAATCAAAGTTTTTTTTTTCCCCTATCTCGAACAATATTATATTAACATATATTATAACATTACAAGAAAATATTGGTGAATTCGTAGCATTTAATATGTGATAAGATATTGATTAATTAGCCGATAAGAATGTGACCTTAGCTGTTGATACGTAAATTATTTGATATACTTTAAATTTGATATCATAATTAATATCTACGTGATCTATAGATATCGAATGCATCTTCAGATTGATAAAATAAGCAAGCCCTATAAGCATATCGCAAAATTTTCTTGATAGGGGGGAGGGGAAAAAATTTTATTGCGTCCCCTAAGAGGAATTTACTAGAATGATAATGTCAGAAAATATAATTAGCATAATGATCTTTTTGAGTTTTATATTGAGCGCCGTACAAGACGCCCAATGTAAATTCAAGGTAAGCTGAAATCATTTGTGCAAATAAATTTTTTTAAAAATCATTATGTAAAGGAGATTTCTTATTAGGTCATTTTTACAAATCGTTCGTTTCCTAGCTCATTATATTCATGATACAAGAGCAAGTTTGTATTATTAAATTATTTTCCTTGACCAATTTTAAAGGAAAATCACATGGGAGTTTCTTATGAATGCCAGCAAATGACAATTTGTATAGATATATATACACGCAAATTGGAAGTATTATGAATTTATGAAGTGCATGGTTACGTTTCTAGATAAGACTCCTCCTTTTTTCCAAGAGCCAATTATTTTAAAGTTTGAATTGTTAAATTAGACACGCATTATGTATGTGTAAATCCCAAGTTTCCCAATTCACATTGAACATCTTGGACTTGTACTTTTCGTTTGTTTCCTAAAAAGACAACTAATTCGATTTGTTGGCTGGTGATTGGTGAGTAAATTATATTACTCGGATATATAATCAACCAAATTGACTAGTACTTAATATCCCAAAAAGGTTCATAAATAATGTATAATTTTCGCCAAATAAGACAAAATACCAGGAGAATAGTATAAATAGTAGAATGAGACACTTTACCAATATATCATAAATGCGTACATGCTAAATTTCTATAAATTATGTAGATTTTAAAACTTAAAAAAAAAAAAAAAAAAGACACTTATACAAATTTTATGTATTAGTTTTGATTTTTTATTTGTTATTATAATAAAGATTATCATATCAACTCATAACAATACATTGTATTTGCAATAAAAAGTTGATACAAAAATTGATATAAATTGATGTTCTTGACACTACTTTTAAAATTACCGTTTTGTTTCAGTTTTTTTTTTTTTTGCCATTAATTAGTTATATTTTATGATATATCATGAAATTGTTTTTTCACGATTTGTTTTGTTTTTTTCTTTTTCAAATATCTATAAAAAAAATGCAACGACAATATTTATGACATGGTTTGGATAACACATTCACTTGATATTTATTTTAATATAATGGAATATGCATCTAGTTTCTCATCTATTGTATTTTAATACAACTCTATTTGAACAGTTTATCCACTCAAAACACTATTTATTTATTCTTTTTTTTTAGAAAGCACGTGAATGACATAAATTTAAAAACCATTACATCAACATGATACAAAAAAGTAATATTAGACAAATATGATACAAAATTAAGCTAAAATAACTAAAGTTTGTGTCATGTTGGTTAATATAAATGAGTTTGTATTATGTTCGTCAATAGATGAGAAAAATGTGGTAATTTGGGTAGTTTTCTCTCTCTCTCTCTCTCTTTTAATCTACTTTCATCCATTACATCTCATACTCTCTCTCTCATCAATACACATCATAATGACAATTCAAATATAAACTATCTAAATACATATTTCATTTAATACAGTGGTTAAAGGAAACATCGAAACGTATATTAAAATACAACTATTATACAATTGGAAATCAATTACAATTGGAAATCAATATCAAGTGAACATGTGATAGAGAGAACGCTGAGAAGCTGGGCCATATGAGCCCAAAATGGGGATGTAAAAGCACATGAAACTGGGCCCCCAACAATATTTGTTTCAGACACAAGGAATGCTCTGGTGACAGGCCGCGATTGTAGACAGGTGAACCCCATATGCCTGGACCTTCCAAAAACATGACAAGGCCCAATCAACGATATATACATATATATATATATATATATATACACATATGTGTGCATATATATATATATATATATATATAGAGAAGAGAGAGAGAGAGAGAGTATGTACCATTAAATGAAATCTCAAACTTCCCCCAACTCATATAGTGTCTCTTGGCAGAGTACAAGAGATGGTAGGGCTAAAATACCACCACTTTTGTTTGTTTGTTTGTTTTGCAAAGACTTTCTTGACTGGCCAGGTGTATAATAAATGAAAATGGATTTGTAATAAAACAAGTTCGTGAATATTCAAGTTTAGTTTACCAAGCACTAATAATTTTAAGTAAATTCACCTAATTTCTTTTTAGAAATATCCCTTTCAAGAAAGGCATAAACATTAACATTAACTGAACACGTTTGCTAATTTCTCACTAGGCATAAGGGCCAAAAGGTTACACTTTAGGAAATGAACTCTTTTGAAAAAATAAAACTAATTATGATGGGAATTCTTAAAATGATGGCGTTATAGAACATCTTTATTCACCTTAGCCATTGGCCTGTGTCTGCCACTGAAAAAGGTTTTAAAAATGTTCATAACTCACTAGTTATATATGTATATATATAGAGATTCATGCATTTTGGTAATGTCTGCACCTTTCATGTGTAGCTGACAAGGGTATTTTGTCTTTTCAGCCAAAGGGGCCTAATTGCAATGAGCTGCGAATTTCATTTAAGCTTCCCTTATATCTTAACACAGAGTTAACAAGTAGATCTACTTTCACAATAACATATCGTGGGGATTAAAAAGGAGCGGAAGCCCCTTTTCTCGAAGTGCGGAATATATTGAGGATTTCACACGTGTAATTTCAGTTGCCCAGTTTTCTCTAGCTCAAGGGGTAAACGAATTAGACGTCTAATTCTTCACCTTTTTTTTTTTTTTTTTTTCTTGTCAAGTAATTTGAGAAAAACAAAACTCTAGTAGAAGGTTTATACGGAACGAATTTGACCAATTACTAAAATAGTTGTGGACCTAATGGAGATGCTCAAGAATATTACAAGCTACCATTCCATGTATAGATAATTCAAGCTCTTCGATAACCACATACACCAAAGAAAGAGGATAGATAGGGACTACACAACACTCACTCAAATGTTCGTACAAACAAATATTGACAGAAAAAATTTTTGACATCAAAATTCAACAAGATTAGTACTAGCTAGCTTAATTTACACCCTCCCACCCCCCTCTTTTTTTTCCCTTTTGCCCAATTGTTGTGATTTCTAGTACTTGTCAATCTCATTCCACTTACTGATGTTTACTCTTCATAACTAACACAATTTCCATCACAATCTCACCACGACTTTCATGGCAAAAACCAAGACAAACAATCCCTTTACACTTGAGATGAAAAAGTTAAAAATAAAAAAAATTAAAAAGAGGGTCACATGTAAAAGTCTGCCACACTCTGCCTGGTTTGGTGTCTACCAAATGGCCAAATAAGAAGAGTGAAGGAACAAGACAGGGACCTACCCTTTGTTTTCTTTGATCCGAAGCTAATCAAAGCGGTTCGAGTTATAGACAATAAGCCTTCAAGAACAATGTACGGTGATTTGAATTTTCATTTTTGCAGTTATGGATTAGGCATGAAAAATGTATGCCCCAGCCCCGCCCATGCCCCCAAACTATGTCACTGTTGTCAATTTAACCTCCCAAGCGTCAAAATGCACCTCGAACTTTGGTCAGTTAGGAAAAAATTCTTAAAACATGTTCAAGATATGCCAAATGAAGCAATAATCAAAAACTTTTCACTTTTCTCTCTTCCTGGCTTCCATTTTTTTCCCTGCCATTTGGTCACAGATACGTCTCTTTTATGTGTTAAATCCGCATGGCATATCATGTTTCGACATATTTTATTTTCATTGGTCTTCCCTTTGACCATTGCAATATTATCACTGGATAAAAAATTTTACTTTGTGACCAGATTAGGTGTTTCGAAATTTTATATGTGAGAACTTGGAATTTGTAAACGTAAATTCTTTTATGGATAAACAATATAAAATAACAGGCTGGCTTTAAGAACATTTTAGAACTTCTTGTATCATTATTATCAATTACCCCCTTCAAAGTCAAACAAACTTTTTATCGCTTTTTTCTTGATTAAGCAGACGTGTAGCTGTTCATGATAGAAAGAACTTTCTCTCCCTTTTTTTTTTTTTTTTTTTTTTTTTTTTTTTTTTGTACTACTTAATTTGAACTGTTCTAAGTTATAGACTAAGCAAAAAACAGAATCACAACTAGAAAATGTTCCAATAAATTGCTCTAAGCAAAACAAGGATTTTGGAAAATTTGTAAATTACAACTTGATATGATTTTATCTATAAATGAAACAGCTTGAAAGTATACACAAACTCATAATAACCACGCTTAGGCTCTCATCCCTTTATCCTTTTTTCCTTATCCACTATAACCACTATTTACAAATTGCCAAGAGCCAATTACTCCCACAGCCAAAAAAAGAGTATATATATATATAAACCAGAACCTGAACTTTCCTAGACTGAGAAATTCTTTTAGACAGAAAGAAGAATGAGAAAGAAACTGATCGGATAGAATTTTAGGATGACTTGAAGAAGCTTTAACACTTCAATCAAAAGTCTCCCATTTAGTTGTTACCACCACAGACTCTGAATGCTTCACTGGTCTTTGAACCACTGGCTTTTGTGCTGTGTAATTGGCCTGATTTAGCGGCTGCTGCGTCTTCTGCATCGGCTTAAACTTGTCACTAGCCGAATTGTCCTGTCGCCAATGATCATGAGTTCTGCTTTCCGTGGCGCTAGATTTGGTGTTTTGTAGCTTTAACATATCAAGAGTTTCAATGTGCTTCTGAACTCTTCTCACCTTCAATATTAGTAGTCAGTTCAAGAGTTAGTAACTGAATTGGCTAATAGATTGTACTATACAAAAATGATAACTAGGATTGTGTATATCTATATGATAATGTATAAGAGTTTGAAGAATATGAAGATAACCTGCATTCTTCTCTGCATTTTTAGATCTCCCTCAGCAACAATTCCATCCAATTGAATCAACTTTGACATCAACATTTCGATCAAATTCTCGACATCAACTTCCGCGATTTTAACACCTCGAGAAGCTGTTGCTTCCAAAGCTGTGACCTACCCAATTTCAGTACCAAAGCAATCCATTAGAATTTTGAGTCCAATCCCACAAAGACGAATATTTTTTGTATTGAAGCAAAATTTCACCTGCACTTGAAGCTTGTCAACTTGCCAAGTTGATCTCTGCCAACGATTTTGAAGCCTTTTCGACCTTGGCCATTCCTAAGCTTCTCCAAGCACCTTCTTTCTCTGCTTGCAACATCCTCAACCAAGACGATCTTCGACCCATCCTTGACCCTCGCGACGTCAAGAAAGGCCTTGGAGTCTCTCTCTTTCTCCTTGAATATCAGTTTCTGATCCTGTGGATGCAATCCGGTCGGTTCTGCCAACTTCTTCTTCAACTCACCTGCAAATATAAAAAACCCGAAAACTCTTAAACAACACAAAAAGGCCAAATTCCCTTAAACTAAAAAAGAAAAAAAAAATTTGAACAACATTTACCAAAGCTTGCTTGTGAATTGATATAAATATCATGATATGAAGAGCCATATTTGACTCTAACTCTAATGGTGGGAATTGGAGCAGAAGCTGGATTCGAATCCGAATTTCGCTTTTGGACCAACATTCCACCGGGCCTAATCTCCCATTGCCCGACACTGGGACCTCCCTCACCAACACCTACTGAGCTCTTGTTTGAGGAACCGAACATCCTATTCCTCTTTGTCTTCATTGGCTCCATTGTTGTGTATATATGTATCTATATCTATATATCTATATTTGTGTATACAAAGATATATACCTGATCTTGTTATTGAGGCCTAATATGAAGAACTCAAGTACAAGAAACAGAACAAAAAAGTTTCCTTCGTTTCTTCTCTATATGTTATTCCTGAGGAAACCCCAGAAGACAAGAAAAGAGCCACAGACTTCTGCAAAAAGCTTCTTGTTTCATGTAAACATGGTCTTAGGATGTGGAATCAAAGAAACCCAAGTTTGGAAAAACATGGGATTTGTGAAAAAAAAAAAAAAAAAAAAAAAAAAAAAAACGAGAGAGAGAGAGAGAGATAACTTTTGGACTGGTTTGACTATTTTAACCACAATATATATATATATATATATTATGTGATTTCAAAGCAAACAGTGTGAACTAATTGTGTGCTGAAACCAAGAGTCATTGGGAGAGAGATGACCAGAAATCTTAGAGAGAGAAAGAGAGAGGAGAGAGAGAAAGGAAATGAGATCTGTAATGTTATTTGCAGGGGGATATTGGGAAAAGAAAATGAAAAGGAAAATAAAGAAGGAAAGATGCGAAAGCAAACGAATGGCCAGCGAAGAAAGTGAGTGAGGAGAATAAGCTATGGCTATAAATAGAAAGATAATTCATAAAATTTAGTTACGTGAAGAGGAGACAAAGAGGGAATCACTTAGCTTTTTTCCATATGTGAAATAAAATTAAAACCAAAAAAATCAAGTTATCATATGGCTAAATCTAGAAATCACTTTAACATTCACAATTATCTATTTATATACACACATATACAAGGGACCCTTTGAGAATGAGATTTTGTGTCTGTATATGTGTGTTTGTGTATAGTAATGAAGAATTCTATACGATGGGAATAAATAGTTATATGTTTATCTGGATAATAATTGTGGAAAATGGGAAAAGGAAAAAAAGAAAACAAAAGAGAAAGGGAAAAGAAAAAAGAAAAAGAAAAAGAAAAAAAAAAAAAGTAAATTGGGCTATCGTTGTCTTCAAACTGGAAAGCTAGCAACTATTGAAGAGGAACATGTTAGTGCCAGCTCTAACTAAAGAAAAAATCTCAAGCCAGTTGGCAAATGTCTGGTTCCCCTTATATGATTGGTTCGTAGGGACATTTTGGTCATTTTGTCTAATGATTAAAAATAAATATAACTTTTTTTTACTGTTTAAAGTAATTCCACGTTTCCTCCATAATTTGATAATACTATTGTGGACTAGTCATCTTGGCTTCAGACCTAAATAAATAAATAAATAAATAATAATAATAATAAATAACACTTTTTTATTCCAAAAAAAAAAAAAAAAAGAGGAGGCATGCACACACACGGGGACCAACTAGATAGAAAAGTTAACTGCCCATTTTTGCATAGAAAATTTGAATGAATTTTGTAGTCATAAACAACATTGGCATCATAGATTTCGACGCCGTCCTATTATACCTTATTTGTCATATATATCTGTTTTGGCTTCTGAAAATTGATAACGATTTTTATATTAACAATATAAGTTTTTTTTTTTTTTTTTTTTTTTTTTGGTTATAAGCAAAACTTTAATACAGCAAATAAGGAAATAATATCCTTTTGGCATGATACCATGAAAAAATAAGGCGACATTAATACAAGATTTGGCTCTTGTAAGTAGAGCAGTAATGTTTGGTTCAAAGTGTAAATTGTCTGTAGACTCTGTACTTATATCGAAGTTCAATGGACGCACCCTGTCAAATCAAATCTCATTGGCTACGAAAGGACCACCTCTTTATATGCATATACAGTCCATTAAATTACTTTAATTTTCGCTTGGTATATGGCCTAGACTTATATATTATTGATGACCCCGGAAATTCAATTCAGATATTGGTATTAGGGTGCGTTTGGCATATACTGTGGAATGGAAAAGCAAATCATCAATTTCAATAGGAAAGGCCAACGTGCCTTCAGTTGATTGATTGGGTACTCGGTCTTCTAGCAAGAAATCTTGATTCGAATCAACCACACTGCATTAATCTAATTACCTTTAGGGTATTGACAGTCCACGTAAAGTGATTTGGGAATATCTGGAGACTCCAATAACTCCCCTTTAAACCTTTTAGGTTTATCAGAATAATGTCAATAGGACAGAGGAAAAATAGCTATATCAATGTCACATTAAAGCAATTTAACATGTTTGTTGTAAAAAGGTCCTAATACGTGATGAGTTCAACTTCCTCGCCCCGAGGGTGTTCCAAAAAAAATAAATAATAATAATAATAATAAAAAAATTCTACCACCCCTAATGTTTGGCCTAAGTTTAGGCTAAAATGAAGTCCTTGGCTTGTAACTACCTAATTTCTCTCCTTGCTAAACAGTAACAGCAGTCCATAAGGTGAGCTAATCTCAAGGAACTAATAATTCTGTTCTGCAAGAGAGGGCCCATGTTTTATTGCTTCACGCATTGGTTTGAAGTGCCTTTTTGGAAATGATGTTTACCAGCAACCGATACTTATACCAAATCGAAACAACGGAAGCAGTAGGTGGGGGGTTAATCAGAAAATAACTTAACTGCCATTCAATTCAAATGTGCATATAAAGTCGAAACTTTTAAAATATAAAAACCGGTTAGAACTCATAAATTAACAAAGGTGGTGAAGGGAAAAACGTGAACAAACAGCGGTCTCCTATTCTCGCTTCCAACCACGTCGAATGGGCGAGACTAGGATTTCTACCTCGCATTAATCCTTCCGGGATTTGGGTTTGGTGGATTTCGCCGGTTTGATGATGTAGCCAAGGAGGATCAGCACTATCGGAATGATGGTTCCGATATAGTACACGCTACCATATGAAGCAAGCGTCTCATGCAAGCTTAAAACCTGTCCCGGACAAAAAAAATATGCATTAGAAACTTCTATGCACTACAAAATAACTTTTTCAAATATATATATATATATATATATATAGAGAGACAGAGAGAGAGAGATTACTTACCATAAAACCAACACAGGAGTAATTCAGAACCAAAAGGGTGTAAGCAAAGTTCAAGAGTACTAGTATATTCTTAACCAGAGGAGGTACGGCTTGCTGCCATCTGTAAATGACTGCTTGCAAAAGCAGCAATACATGGAAAGAATAGTTTAATATTTATCTTGGAAAAAAAAAAAAAAAGAATAATACCACCAAAGGCAAGCCTGATAAGTACCTCTTGAACCGGCAATCATCAAAGCAGACTGAATAAAGAATATGATGTAGCCTGGATATAATCCCTGCAATTTGTACAGCAAAAACAAAATGGGCAAGAATTATCAATTCTGTGGCAAAATAGTAATTCTTCTTCTCATCAAGTAGTTATGTAGGTACTAAAGTAAAGGGCTAAGTAAAAGTACAACATTTAATAACACAGATGATGGGTACGTAATGGAAGTCAGCAATGGAAAACAGTTGACATAAAAACGACATCTACAAGATAAAGCAATGAGAACACTCACGTGCCATACAGCACTGACAGTCTGCGTAGCCAGCAACTGGAAGAAACCAGGTTTCTTCCCCTTCTGAACAAGCCTATCATAAACATCTACAGGAGCAAAATGTATAAATTAGTGCTACTTTATTCAACTGATGCATCAATAGGAAAAGGCAACTGACGTCTTAAGTAAAACCAGCATATATTGGAAAAGTCTTGTATCTAGTACAAGATACTATCTAGCACTTGTAACTTACTGTTTAGAAACTTGTAACAATTAGTTGATTTACTTCTAACTTCCTATTTAGAATATTGTCACATGATACTACTTAGATATTGGTATAAGAGACAAGTATAACTGAAAAATATTACATTAGAATCACCTGATTATATAATATACCACAAAATAGTTACAAACGGCATATAGGGAAGGTGCCGGATAGCAGCCCCTCCCACATATATTTACTCGAGCACATTTATATACATACATTGCATTCGAAGCCAATGCAACTCTAATAAACAGTCACCTGCTGCTTTGTCAATTTACTTTTTACATACAATGCATGAATATTAAGGCCAGTGAAGTCCAAGTAAAACCAATAGATATCAACCAAGCATTTAACACACTGCAATTGGAGTGGGTGGCACAAAATATTGACTATTGAGTTAGCTTTTTGCAACTATTATGGTCCTTTAGTTGCTTATGGTGAATGTTTTAACCAACTATAAACATTAATTAGTTACTGTTACTGTTAAGTTCTTGGTTATTGGCTATAAAGGACCAACCAACCCCAATAACAATGAACAGCCGTTGGAACAGATTGAGTATTAATGGTCTCTTATCAAGACGAATTATTTGATCAATCATTTCATGCATAGCTGTCAACAAAAACCAAAAGGGCAATCATTTCTGAATGACGAAACAATCCAGATTCATCCTGACTTGTTATTTTCTTTAGTCCAGTGATGTTGTATCAAGCTTTGTGGTCCCATTCAGAATGGCGTCGATACATAGCTGGGACAATAAAGATTAATATAGTTTAAACTAAACTTAGAAATGAAAAGGGGAAACGAAAAACTTACAATGACGAAGCCAGGTGCTGACTTGTATATTCCACACAAGAGGCAACTCAACAGAACTCTTTGCCAACTCAACACCTAGAATATCAACATTCTTTGCCCGATCCCATTGCGGCTTTGGCAGTGAAGACTCGGTCCAGCCACTGAATCCGAGACCCGAAATAATGATGGAGGCCTCCGAAATCGACCAGATAAAGTAATATTTCCAACGTGCCTGTAAACCCGGACATGTACTGGTAGCCCAGCCGTTTCCAGAATCCCCATCCTTGGTAAATTTCATCGGTGAATCGGGACAGAGGAAAATGGGGTACGAGGTACAAATACAAGCCCATACAAAACGCGGCTTGGAGTAGAGCACGAGCTGTAGCCCCGTATGGTGACGGGGAAGGTCCTTTCTCTGACTTGCTCCAAATCTATGATAGTCCAAAGAAAAGTCTTAATCTGATTTAAAAGAATAACACAAAAGTGGATACTAAATACGACAGGAAACCTACCCCCTTTCTTTCAGTCCAGTCAAGGTAATCCTTCATTTCGTAAACAGGACCAGCAAAGTGGCTACCATTACAAAGGCAGTAGCCAAAGTATTCAATCAGTGAAGGCAATTTCACCAATCGATTTTTCTTCTGCGTCTCACGCAAATCTTCCTCTTTTATCGACCCATCATTGTAATTTATGGCACATGAGATAACTTTGAGTGTTAATACCATTAAGGCTCCTAAATATAAGAAGAAAATTCACGGTCAGCGAGAGAAAATGTCTCCAAATTTAACAAGAACGAAAATCATCAATAATTAAAACATTAAGTGCAGTTTTCTCTGCAGAAGATGACTTGCATGTCAAATAACCGGACTACTATTCATCAAATTAAACAACTTTAGCTTCAACTTTCAAGGTTATGAATGGAATTACATAGACAAATAAACGCATTTCATCCCTAAACAATGCAAGTCAAGAACAAAGCTAAAATATTACTCACCAGTTGCATCAATTCCTCCCTCTTTCCATGCGTCCCCACTCATGTAATAGACATGGCTACCCAAGGAAGAAAAAATTAAGTACAAGATTTTTGAAGCCAAAAAAAAAAAACCAAAATTTCAAAAATGAAGAAAGAGATATGGTAAAGACATCATTAGGGGAAAAAACTAAAATCATAGAAAGCACCATTTTTTTTTTTTTTTTTTGTCTTTTTGAAGGTGAAAAAGCCATGCGTTCAAATTAAACTTTACACAAATTCAAACTAACCAACAATTCACTAGCATGCAAGTTAGAATCCCACAGTTCAACTACCAAAATCCAATACCAATCCAAAACAGAGCAGTTCCACTAATTACAAGAGATCAGACACTAATGCAGCAAAATGAAAGCTATTCAAGAGCCCTTTTTTGTTGCATGCACAGCCTTGCATATTGAAACAAGTCACTAAAAGCAAAGTAAGAAGGTTTTTTAGAACAATTACCAACAAATTTGCATAAACAAATCCGATTACTCAAATACAGAAACAAACGACCAAAATTCATTGAATTAACAAATCAAAGAGCGAACTTTGAGATTCGAACAGAAAAATTACCAGCCAATGAGATAGCCGAATCCGAGGAAGAAGGTGATGATTCCGCAGCGGCGGCGAAACAAAACCATGGAAGCGTAGCCTAGCAACATGGGGACCAGGAAATGCAGATTGGAGGAAAATCCGAAAGAGAGATAGGAGAGAATAGCTCCGGAGAGGGCCGCGTAGAGGTGCTTCGCGTGGCGGCCAGGGACGAATTGCCAGAGGAAGCTCACGGGAATTGTCGCCGCGAAGCAGAGGAGGAACCGGAGCACAGCGACCGATATTCCGATCGACGACGCCATGGAATCCATGTCGAGCTCCATGGCTGAGAAGCTTCGCCTTCAGGTCTCCTTCTCTCTCTCTCTCTCTCTCTCTCTAACTTTCTCTCTCTAGGTTTTTTTTTTTTTTTTTTTTAATTTTTGGTTGCCTCCGCATCGGTTTCTAAGTCTGACTCATTGACAAACTCTTGAGCTTCGTCGTGTGGTAAAGTTAACGAGGGCAATTATCGCAGAAGCCCAAAATATTTCCAACGCCAATTTTTTGCCTTTTTCCTTTTTTTTGTCAATTGGGGGAAAAAAAATTCAAATTAATGGATCTGTTTGACAGTACATTTAGCGTCATTGGAATTGAATATTTTATATTGAAACTGAGTTATCCATTTGATAAGATCTTTAAATTATTGAAGTTAAAAAATAAATAACTTATAATGTGTTCCAGGAAAAAAATATATATATATAACTTGTTTCGTTTGTCTTAAAATTTTATAAAATTTAAAAAATATATATCTCATTTAGATTTATACATGTAAAGTTTTAGATTTTTAAGGTTTAAATTATAAAGATGTAATAATAATTATGAATAGTAAAATTGAGAATTACATTTCAGAAAAAGATAAAAAAATTGTGATTCAAACTAAGTTGAACCTTAGCACCATACACCCCATTAACTTGTGTTTAGTATACCGGTTGGAATTGAGTTTTTTGGGTTAGAATTTATTTGATTTTTAAAAAATTAGTTAAACATTTTTCTTACTTTTCAAAAAAATTCAAAAATAAATTGAAAAATTTTGGTTCCAACTGATATTCCAAACAAAGCCTTAACATTTGGTTTTTTTTTTTTTTTTTTTTTGTGTGTGTCTTTTTTCCTCTCAAACTCCTTTACGTTATTCACATTTTCGAATGTCTATAATAAACTCAAACTTTAAAATATATAATTTTGTATGGAAAATGATTCACATCATGAAAGAAAAGTTTTATGATGCATCATGAAACTAAAATGTAACTTGCTTAGGGTAAAAAAAGATAGAGATAAAGTAGTCATTTTAGCTTTACAAAATCCATAAAATTTAGACACTTGGCAATTAATGATATTCATGATAAACTTTCATGATGTGTATCATTGCCCTTTTGTATTTTTAAGTTTAAGAGGGTGTTTGTGTGTGGTAAGTTGGAGTTAAGATTTTGTAAGTTTAAATAGTAAATTTTTTGAAGTTTTCAGAAAAGACAAACAACTTTTTGGGGAAAAAGATAAAAAACATGATGAAAAAAGCGTACACGTTAGACCTTAAACTGACGAACACTTTTGCAAACACCCCCTAAATAAGTTGATTTTTTTTTTTTAAATTGTATACAATTTTGAGAATAAGGAAAAAAGGATCCATATTGATTTTTTTTCCGAACACATTTTAAGTTTTTATACTTTTTTTATTCTAAATAATTTTTTTCAACCAAACATACATTTCCAAAACTCTAATTTAAATATCTCAAAAACCTACCCAAACAGGCCTTAAATACATATTGAGATAAAGTTAGGTAGGGTTGAAATTGTAAATCTCTAAATTGTTTCAATCACATCAAATTACTGCTAAAATAGTTAAACTTTTATGTACTCAAAATTATTTGTTTTTGTGATTGCAAGTATTTCGTAGTAATAATTTACACCTTGACTTAATAAAATGATGTAGAGTTTTAATTCCTACCAAAAATTGATTTCACATTAACTGGCCCCCAACTTATATTGTCAAATATGTGTCACATATATTTTTCTGTAAAGAATTTAACTGATTGAGAAAATTCTCAAATGTTTCAAAATATAAAGGGGAAATAATGTTATGAAATGAAATTCAGGGCATCATTTGAGAAGATCTAAAATTGGGAGGAGGTGTTCTACCAAAAAAATTAGGGGGAGGTGAAATTTGTTCAAAAAATGACATAAGTTCGAGGATTAACGGTGTTAGTAAACCATTATATTAAAAACACTATAATTATCGAAATGAATATTTTACTTCGCAAGTCACGTGTTCTACCTTCAGTCACGTGTCGAGTACTTCTCTTCTGGGATTGGATTGGATTGGATTAGATTGCTGAAGAGCAAGAGTCCCTCGATCCCTATCCACTGAATCTTTGAAGTTATCGAAATGAATATTCCACTTCGCACGCTTCATTGTGGGCCCATTATAGGCCTTCTCTTCCTGGGCCTGGGCTGGAATATCTTCTAAAAAAGAAAAAATAAAATAAAATAAAATTCAGATTCTCGCCAATTATTACCCGCCTAGGGTTTTAGCAACATTCAATCGAAATCGCAGTAGTTGCTTCAATCTCCACTTCACAGAAGCGACTTTCCCCAATTTAAGCTTCCGTTAGATTGTTTTTCCACTTAACTTCTGAAATTTTCCTTCAATTTCTCAGATTTTTCCTAATTATAGTATCACCATTTAAGCTTGTTTTGCGGAGCGAGATGAAGAAGAACCCTAGCAGAAAGATTGAGAATTTCAGCGAAGAAGAACCTGAATCTTCATCTTCTTCTTCTTCTGAAGAGGTGCGTAATCGAATTAGTTTTATTTATTTTTTTTAATTTTGATGAACTATTGATATATATATATATATAGGAAGAGGAGATAGAGCGCGAGTTAGCGGATGTGACATTCGAGGAGCTGCAAAAAGCGCGCTCTGATGGGTCGCATTCCATTTACAGAAAGGAAGTCAGGGAGAACAAGACTGCCCGTGCTAACAAGAACAGGTAATTTGAGCTTTGAATTTTTTTTAATATTATTTTGTTTTTATTTTCGTTTAAATTTAATTTCTGTTTAAGTTGTTGACTATGTTTGATTATGTGAAGGCCAATGGAGGTTAGTTGTAAGAAGCCGGTTAGTCGATTCCGAGAGGTTATTCAAGCGCCTAAAAAGGTTAGTTTTTTTTTTTTTTTTTTAAATAATTAATTTGCTGAAATCAAGAGGAAATTGATTATTTGGTTGGGCTTGATTAAAGGTTTGGTGTGCAATTTAATGTTGTATTATCGGCATTAAATATGAACAGTTAGTACTGGTTAGTTGATTTGATATGTAGGGCCCTGATTTGTACTACTGAAACCACATTCTTCTTGGTAGATCTGTTCACGTGAAATGCTTCAAAATGGACCCTTTTGTTTAATAGGATTGTTAAGATCTCTGATTTTGTATTACTGTACAAGAAACATGAATGACTCATTGATTATCGGTGAATCGGTGTTTCTACAGAGCTTGTTTGATTTAAAGGGTATTCCTTTATTTGTGTTTTCAGGTGATACGAGATCCTCGTTTCGAGTCTTTATCTGGTAATCTTGATGTTGAGGGGTAAGTTGTCTCTCTGTTGTCAACCGTTGGATGAGTTTGCAAATACTGCTTTAATATCACTAATGTCTAACTTCACCAACCTAAGAGGCTGTAAATTTAACTTGCATTGCTTGACTGAGAAATCGAAAAGATACGTATGGTGAAATAGTTAAGATATTTTGTCGCAAAAGGTCATTGCTTTGGAATGTGCAATTGTTGGAAGGCAGTTAATTTTTTTGTCTGCAAACTGGTCTCTAAGTAATTTATTTGGGGGTTTTCAGATTTAGGAACAGATACAATTTTCTATTTGAAGAGGAACTTCCGGCTGAAAGAGAGGTAAATTTGTTTTTTTGTTTTTTGTTTTTGTTTTTTTTTTAAACAAATTATGTTTTCAGCGTGAATCTCTTTTCCTGTTTGTTGAGTTTTGATCTGGACATTGCAGGAATTATGCAAGCAAATGAAGAAATTAAATGATCCAAAAGTCATTGCAGAGCTGAAGAACCACATATCTTGGATAGTAAGTTCTTTCTTTGAGAATGTATTTTCCTGGAACTGTTTATTTTCTCGAAAAATCTATCTCACCCTCCACATTTTGTTTATTGCTGTAGAAAATGTTGGTGCTATTGTTTATTATTCTTCTACCCTTAATCTCTTTGCAGGACAAACAGCTAAAATTTGATTCAACAAAGCGTAGAGATGGTGCAATTTTGGCCGAGCACAAGAAAAAAGAGAGAGAAGCAGCAAAGCAAGGAAAACGGACCGTTTTATATTAAGAAATGTATGTAACTCTCTTTTTTTCTCTTTCACTCTTTGCTTTTTTTTGTCTTTGTTTCTAGGAGGTATCATCTTCCTCTCCACTGAGGAGTTGATATGGATTAGATAATTTCTAGGTGCATTATTAGATGGTCGAAATCAATATAATAGTTACAGTCCAATCTGACGCTTACTTGCTTTTCTAATTTGCAGCTGAGATCAAAAGGAGAAGGAATATTGAGAAGTTTCATGAACTCAAGGTATTGTTGATTTGTAATAATTCGCCTTCATGTCATGATACGGAAAATGTTTTGCGAGATAAACTGACATCACTGTTTTGGATTCTTTTCATATGATCAGGCAGCTGGCAAAGGCAAGCTTGAATCCTATATTGAGAAAAGGAGGAGGAAGAATGCTGCAAAGGATTACAGACACATGCCATACCGTAGGTCTAACGAGAACGAGGAATAAAGTCGATGAATTCTCGTGGACATGTAAAGCACCGTAATTTCTTTCTTTTTCTTCTTTCCATGCTGCCTCGGATACTCGGTTTTGTAGTTTGCAGTATTTGTAGTTGTTACTTGAGACTGAGAGCAAACACAGGAGAGAAGAAAGGAAATATTTTGGTCATTGTAGTGTTGTTCTGTTGTTGGACATCAATTTACTTTCGTGTAAGGAAGGGTTTTTGGTTCTTCAATTCTAAGGTATACAGTTGAAGCTCTTTTCCTGTATAATATGATCCTTCTGCCCATTTGGATGTTGTCTCTGATTGTCCAAAGAATAAAGGACCGTCTAGTACATTTTTGCTTTTGTTTTTGGTTAGAAGAAGAGAAATGAAGAATATGTTTTTCCAATAGGTGTTTGGAATTATATTTTTAGAAAGAGCTTAATGGAGCAAAATGGTTTTTAAATTTTTTGATAAGCAATAATAAATGTTAGAATACATTCTAATGTCTTATAAAAGCTCTATACAAGTTTTAAAATCCAATTACAAGGTTCATTTTGCAAATTTTTTCTGAATAGATTTTAAAATTTTGCATTATTTTCTGCATCACAGAATTTTTTTAAAAGTTTTTCTTCTGAAAACACATATCCAACACAATCTTCAAAACACCATATCCAGATGTTCTCCAAACGGGTCAAGGTTATGTTTGGTTGGAAGGATGAAGAAGGTAGAAATGACGGATAATATGAAAAATGAAGAGGATTATAACAATCCTTTTCATTTTGAAAATTTTTTTCGAACAGATTTTAAAATTTTGTATTGTTTTTGTATCACAGAATTTTTTCAAAAGTTTTTTCTTCCAAAATACATTTCCAACATAATCTTCAAAACACCATATCCATATATTCTCCAAACGGGTCAAGGTTATGTTTGGTTGGAAGGATGGAGAAGGTAGAAATGACGAATAATATGAAAAATTGAAGAGGATTATAATAATCATTTTATGTTATTTGGTAAGAGAGAAAGAGAGTTAAAATGATGAATGATAATTAATTATTTAATTATTATATAACCAATTGGTATAATTTTTAATAATTCTTTTTGAGGTAAAACAGACTTTAGCATAAAAGTGATGAATTTGTTGGATTCAAATTTGTGGGTTTGGAGGGAGACTCCCTCCCTTCACTTCTCCTCTCCCTACCCTTTCTTTCCAGCCAAACTAGGGAAGAAGTCTCTCCCTCAACTACTCTCCCTCCTTTCATCTCTCCCTCCAACCAAACATATCCTTAGAGAATAAAAGATCTTTTCAGTTCTCAAGACTATACAAATACTTTAAGAAATTTTTTTTTATTTTTTAATACATTTTATTAAAAATAATAATTTATAGAAAACTCTGTCAACATGACCTGTTGACCTAAAAACAAGCTGTGTAGTGACTTAAGTACTTAGTCTTCATTTGTATTGCAGGTGTGAATCTCAGCTCATGTTCTGTGTAAGGGTTTGGATTATAAAATTACAATACAATTTTTGTCTTTCTTCCTTAGTTTCACTGTTCACAGTTTTCTAATTCAAATTTAAAAATCCATAACTTTCCATATACAAATCCAAATAATATATATATTTTTAAATTGCAAAGAATTTCGAGACGAACGAAACAAGTTCCATATTGATATTTTATTTTCGAACACATTTTAAGTTTTTACACTTTTAGCTCTAGCATTTCAATCGCAATACCAAACGCACAATTCAATTCAAACTCAAATTCTACAATCATAAGTTTTTCATCATAGTTTGTATTTTTTTGAAAAAATCAATAAAAATTATAAATAATTTTTCAAAAGTCAACCAATTTCAATTTAAAAATTTTATCTCAAATCCGTATTCTAAACAAAGGCTTATTTTTAGGGTAAGTTAATATTTTTTTAATTAGAACATCATTTATTGATTAAAAATCAACAGATATGAAACACACATATTTTTTTTCTTTTCTGTTTTAAAAATGTGCGTTTCATAACTTTATATTATTTTTGAATGAATATATTATATGAATCCATAACAACTAGAAAATTAAAAAAAAAAAAAAAAAATATATATATATATATATATATATAAAGACCAAAAGGAATAAAGAAAACATCAAAAAAAGCCTTTTAGAGAGAACAATATTAAAATAACCAATAAAGTCAGCTAGGAAGAAGAAAGCCACGCTGCAATGTCCAGAGGAGTACGTGGCAGGTCGTCTACCTCCACGTGTCAAATCTCTCAACCCGTTTAGGCAGTTAAACCGGGCCCGGCAACCGGCCCATCCAGTCACACTTCCTCCACACGTAACCCACTCACTCATTCACTCGCTGTCAGTTCCCGCTCTATAGATATAACCCCCCCCAAAAAAAAAAAAAAAAAAAAAAACTCCGCTCTTCGTCTCCAGTCTCGGCCATGGCTATTCCGTACGAATTCCGTTCACCCTCATCGTCTTCTCGAAGCTTCCATGGCGTCTAGGGTTAGCCCTCACATTCCTCTTTTCCTCTTCGTTGCCTTTTTCGTCGTTGAAATTTGGTCTCAATTGCTAATTTTTCCCTTTACTTTCAAAGCTTCTTCTTCCAACGAGAAGATTTTTTTGGGTCTCTTTTTGGCTTTATTTGTTTGTGCTTTAGTTGCTTTATTCATGAGAGGAGACTTTTTTTTTTCTTCCTTTGTTTTTTCTCTGACAAATTGTCGGGAAAGAAAGAAAAGGGGTTTATTTATTTGTTCATTTTACAAGGCATTGATGTTGATATTCAGAGCATGCAGGAGAGAAGCGGAGCCTCATGAGAAAAATGAATTTTTATATGGAAAAATAAAGTAGGGTTTTGATTTTAGCTTGATCATCGTGTTCTTTTCCCGGCATCCAAACAGAAAAATATTTTAAATTCTCTCCTAAGTTTAGCTCTATCTCTCTCTCTCTCTCTCTTTTTGGGCATTCCTGCTCATTCTGTGTTTTTCAAGGGGTTTAAATTTTTTTTTTTTGAAAGGTCCGTTCACTTTTTATAAAAGTAGAGTGGCAAAACTTTTGCTTTTAACAAGTGGAAGAACATAAGCTTGGGGCTTTTTGACAAGTTTTCAGAACTGACAATTAAAAGTACCTGTTAACAATTAAAAATGATTTTATAATTTTCTGATGAGAACGAAAACGTCAGAGCGAAGTTTATAATGTTTTACTGAATATTTGATACAAGTTCACAAGAAATATTTAGAAGCCATTTTTTGTGTTTTTTGTTTGTAAGCTTTTCTGAAGAGCTAAAACTCTTTTAACAAATCATCTAGACATTGTTAGGCAGCTTTTGAAGTCAAAAGCAGTTTCGAGGAAGTTTGCCAAGCGGGCCCATAACAACAGAAAATTTTGTTTATTTTACCTTTGTATTTGTGTAGTCATTGTTATAGATACAATGTTAAATATTCACTTTACTTCTACATCTTACAGCTTAGGAATAACCAGGACAAGCCCTCTATATATTTATATAGACATACATTAAAATTTTGCTGGAAGTGCATAGAGGGTTGACTAACCAACACATATTTTCTACTGGTTGTTCATTCTCTAGAAATTGTGGGTAGTTTTATGAACGTTCAAGGCACTTACTCCGATAATATTTGTAATGTTTGCCTATGTGTGTGTTTTTTGTCGAGTCTCTTTCTTAGCCTTATTCTAGATATATAACTTTTTGTTGCGCATTTGAGTTCCTCTGCAGGGTATTTATCCGAGTTTCACGCATGTTTGAAATGGCTCTCGAGACATACTACGATTCCAATTTCAATTTGGCAGCGGCAAATGCAGGCTTTTTGCAATCTTCAAGCTCTGATAACTCACCTGAAGAACATGAGCAATACCAGGCTGCTGCTGCTTCTCTTTTGAATGCATCTTCCGAAAACTTGCCTAGTTCTGGAATTTCAAATCTTAATGTGGGTATGGTCCATGTAGACAGAAATCAGGCTATAGGGTGGAATTCCAGGGCAAGTTCCTTGGCTACAGATGCTAACCTTGCATTTTTGGAGGGTCCTAACATCCATAGGAGTGCCATTTCTATCGTAGATTCCGACCCTAATTTACTTGCCTTACCTTCATCTATGGCTATAGATGGTGCCTGCGTTGCACAGCAGAACTTTCATTTAGGCCCCAAAAAGCCTCAGGTGGCTAAAAAGAAACAACAGCAGCAAAAGGGCTTCACTGCTTTGTCTCCTACAGGATCGCAGAAGCAACCAAATGCACTTCTCAGTGGGCTAAAACAAGAGCACATTAATGTAACTAAGAGGTTTAAGAAACCAAGAATGGACATCAGTGAAGAGACCATCCCAAACCGGTATATTTCCCCGCAGCTAGGGCAGAGTCAGGAGACTGTGCAATTGCAAACACATGCTCATGTCCATCAGCTTTCAGGGCTGATTCAGCACCATATGAACCGAAATGCATATGAGCAGAAGGTTTCACATTCTGTTCCACTACCACAGTCGCAAAGCTTTCCTATACAACCGCAGAATCAAGAAACAAGGTACCAGCTTCAGCTGCCGGTGGCGCATCAAGTGTCTAATGCTCACCAATTTGACAGTGTGTGTACTCGCCGGCTGATGCAGTACATACATAACCTGCGACGTCGACCACTTGTGAGTAATATAGTTTTATTGATGCCATGGTATTGATCATTCAGGAATTGAACTTAGATCATTCAGGAATTAAACTTGAAGATAATCTGACTTCAATTTTTTCTCTCCCAGGAGAATAGGTTAGACTATTGGAGGCAACTTGTTGAAGAGTACTTTGCTCCGAGTGCTAAGAAAAGATGGTGCGTGTCTCTGTATGATAAAGCTGGACTTGAAGCCATGAGTATTTTCCGCCATGCAGCCATGGTTTGTTTCATGCTACAAATATGTTCTAATTTTCATGAATCACCACCTCATCCTGAGTGCTTTTTTGCCTTATGTTTTCTTACTTTTGGGTTTTTTTTTTTTTTTTGGTTGACGAGTTGATTCTTTTCCAACATATATGACTTCAGGTGGATGCGGTTGGATGTATTTTTCTCGTTCTTTTCCCCGCTTTTGATAAAAACTGTAATTTTGCATTTTCTCGTTCTTTTCCCTGCTTTTGATAAAAACTGTAATTTTGCTGGTTTGTATTTGAAGGATGGATGGCAGTGTGACGTGTGTGGTTGTAAATCAGGGAGGGGATTTGGTGAGAAATTTAGCTGTTTTGTCATTACTAAAGATCGCCTTTTTTTCCCTGATTTCACTGCAAGTGACTTCTTTTACTCCTTTACCCTTTGACAGAGGCGAATTTTGAAGTTCTTCCAAGGCTTAATAAATTGGCATTTGAGACTGGTGTGGTCGATGAACTCCTGTTCCTTGATTTGCCTCAAGAGTATAGATTTCCTTCCGGATTAACGATGCTAAAATGTGAAAAGGCAGTTCAAGAGAGCGTGCATGAGAATCTTCGTGTCGTCCATCAGGGTCAACTTCAAATTGTTTTCACTCATGATTTGAAGGTGAGACATTTATCTAAGGATGGTGGATAAAAGGCGAACTACTTTAAATATTCATGCCAATCTCAGCAATTGCAATATCCCATAACCCATATAACATGATCAAAGTTGCACGGCCATGATTTTTTTTTTATTCCAGATATTGTCCTGGGAGTTTTGTGCAAGCAGTCATGAAGTATTTCTGCTTCAAAGCTTGGTCGTGTCTCAGGTTCTTATTGTTTTGTATTACGATTTCAAGATTAGTTCCTTAAACATATTCCCTTTTATTTTTGTTGTAGTGCGTTACTGATACCTTTTGGATCTTCATTCCCTTGAGAGATCCATCTTGATTTGAATCCTTAAAAAACCTGTTTTGCATCTTGATTTTCAGGTGGTTCGTGCTACACAGAAATATCAAAGCTCTATTACTCCCGTCGGGTCTAATGGGCGTCTACCTCAGTTTTCACAAGCAAATGGCAATCGGTAAGAAATTTAGTTTTCTTTTCCGTGTGTTTGAAACAATGTTTAAAATTGTGCAATCGGGTATTAAGGCATTTTCTGTTTACGAGTTAAAGACACGCGTTTTGAGGCGTAAGCCTCAACATAAAACCATAAAAATAAGTCAAAAAATATAGAAAATCTAGAAGGTAGAAATCTCGTCATCCTCAGCCTCAATCCCTATCAATTTTCTCTTCCTACTCAATAAAAGAACAAGAGGAGAAGAACCACAAGAAGAACGAGAAGAACGCAGCAGCCAACAATGGAGGACTTTTGAACGAGAAGCAGCCAAATGACAAACGTTTGTTTCGGAGGATTGTCAAACTTCTGGTTTCTTTCAGCCCGAAAGATGGGCTGATCTGGTTATTTTCATTTTTTCTTTTTTTGAAATTAGTCTTGGGCCTTGGGCCTTTGGTTTTTGGGTTAGAAACTTCTAACAAATTGAGGCAATGCCTCTCCAATTGCGCAATAATACCTGCAATTCTGTACCTCTCAACTTAGAGAGGCGTGTGCAATTTTTTCTGCCCTTGAGGCTTAGGCCTCACTTTTTTTCACCGCAATTCATGGAGGCCCGCCTCAATGCGTGCCTCTTATTGCGCAATTTTAAACACTGGTTTGAAAGTTAGTCGTTTAGGTGTGTTGTGGAATTTCAAGTGATGCCCAAGGATATGATTGTAACAGATGAAATGGCTTATGTCCCAACTAATTGTAAATTTATTTTTATATATGTATATTATAACGTTTTAATTTACATAGATATTTTAAGTCGTGTCTTTCATTAACTTGGGTTTTATCATTTATATTACTGTAGGATCCAGGCAGCCGGGTGTTGGCTTGCAAATGCTTTGGATTTACAGCCGGTGGATGGTTTGGGGTTTCCAAAGAGATACACCCGATGTTTGCAGGTAGTTTATTGTAATTTATCTCGTTCACAAGACTATTGCCCGCTTTCTTTTGCAGTTACTTATGCATTATAATTGCTGCTCTTGCAGATGGCTGAGATTGTGCAAAGCCTCAAAGATTTAATGAGTTTCTCCCAGACTAACCAAATAGGCCCAATTGGTATTTTCGTTTAATTCGTTTCTAATGATGGCTACTCTTCGAATTTTCTTTGAGCTTAGCAGTTTGGTTTTCCACTTAAAAAGTTATTCATACGTCATGCGTACATTTTGTTTCGTAGAGAGCTTGAAGAATTACTGCCGAGATATTGGTACATCTAAGCTCCAGACATCGGAATTACAAGTAAAGCAGCATTTGCAGGGTGGTCAGAATATCCCAAAAGAGAGGTCGATGCCTGTATTTCCTGTTGTTGGCGTGAATGCAAGTGGTGGCTCAAATGTGGCCAGGGAAAGTCTTGTAACCGCCTCAGAACCAGCAGCTTCCCCACCGCCTGATCACAATCACAAATTGGTGAGACAAAATCCTTGATTTCTATTAAATAAGACGGGGAGCATGACTAATGTTATCTAACCAAAAAGCATCTTGTTAACCATATCAGGCATTTCCGGGTCCCAAAATCTCGAGTTCAATATTGACTAACAACTTCACAGCCAATGGCTTGTCAAGTTCTCCTACAAGCAGTCAGACTACGGACCAGTGCGTGATCCAAAAGATCCTTCAGGAGATGCTCAATAGTAGGACAGCAAATGAAGTTCAGAGGCCGGTTACAAATTTGCCTGCAAGAATGTACTACAGCCCAGAAGCTGCATCCGCCCCGGGAACCAGCAACTCGTTGGCTGCCGACAAAATGAACTTTTCTGAGTCTGCAGTGAGCGATCCTTCCTCAACGGAGGACCAGATTTGACTGCAAATCTTCATCTGCAGCAAGCAATCTTATTTTTGGTTCATGGCGATGGCAATTATCATATGGTGAGGCATGGCTAACTACTCTTTTTTGTGAACTTGTGATTAGATGCTGGCAACTTGTTTATACAGTTTGCGCATGCCTGGAGTCCCGAAACGGATTAACTCAGGTCATTCGCCGACATTTTACTTCTTATGGTTATTGCTCCTTAAAAGTAATTTTATTTGAATACAAAATCATAGCAGCAGAACAGATTTGTAATCTGAAATGTCAACCTAAGACGGTTCTTTGCAGATATAATGATAAAAGGTCTTTAAGAATGTTATGTAGTACTATTTCCAAAAATCCCATAAAAGGAAGCAAACCTTGAAAATGGAGAACACTAGGAAATGAATTGAATTAAACATATACATATTGCGATGATTACAATACATAGGCTACAAAAGAACTGCTTATAATATCAGAGTTCTTCCTGAAATAAACTACATCTCTCTATAAAATACAACATTCTAATAATCCTAACTCCAATAAAGAAGGTTAAGTGCAATCTAAAAGTGCTTTAACCCCTCTTTTAAATACTCACTTGGGCATTATCATTACAGAGTCTAAACAAAGGCCACCTTTTGTATGAGTGCAATCAATCTGGGTCATGGAGAATTTGATCTTTGTTGAAGCATTGGCATTCTCTACGACAAAGTCTCCGACCTTGTAGATATTCCATCTTCCGGGTTCGGTTAAAAAGCACTGGGATGAAGCACTCTGCCCGTCCGAAGTATGTAGCTGGAACCCGCACCGGCTTTTTGTCCCAACCATGAATGCGCTCAGTGTTGCAGACTCGGCGGCCAAACCTCTTCGACACCCTCCCCAATAGCAGCCTGAAGTATAAGCTATACATCCCTGGTGGGAACGGGAACTCGACCTCTCCGTCAACTTCAAACCACCATATTTGCTGGAGATAGGCGACAGTCTGGAATCTACATTTCAGGGAAGAGAAATCAAATAAAGTACATTGTTATATATAGTCCTCACTCTGCATTAAGAAAAAGAAAAGTACGATAATTTAACACAACACGATGAGGATTTGACGGTTAAAAAACGCGTCCTTTGTATGGAAAAACCATCTTGTGCACAAAATCGAATCAAAAATTAGTCTCTCCTTGAAGATAACAAAACCCCGCGAGCAGATCTAGTTATTAACATACTTAGCTCAATCATGAAACCACAAATTTTGACAGTAGAAATCGACATCATCCGAATTCGATCGAAATACTGATGATAAAAGGTGAATAACAAGGATCACAAAAACATACTTGGGAAAATTCCAGCGAGGAAATCCCACGCAAAACTTGAACTTTCGTCAGCCATCGATATTTATACATGATAATACTGATAAAAACATTCCTCACTTCAATGGAATTCCAATCCACAAAAAAGGAGAACCAAGAAAAAAAAAATTTTAAAAATAAAAAAAAAAGTCTCACCTAGATTCTTCAGTAGGAATATGATTCCAATATCTTCGATCATCAATTCCAGTGATTGCTAATCCCTTTGAAGAAACAGATAAACAAACACCACCTGTGCTTTTATCCAACCAAACTTTCTGCAATAAACCCAAAATCTCACACCCATAAGCAAAAAACACACACACACAAGAGAGAGAAAGAGAGACGAGAGAGAATAAATAAATAAATAAAAAACACCTGAATTATCCAAACCATCCAGTTTTGTCGCCGGGAAAATACACACATAATCAATCTAAATTCTTCTGTTTAAATCAAGTGGCTTGGCTAACAAGCATACGATTAAAGGTTCAAGTTTTCTTCTTTTCACATATTAAACTTTTCACAAGGACCAATTTTGTTAACTTGAAAATGATTCTGCGATTTCCATTTTCTCAGCGGCCAAACAGCGGACAAGAAGAGCATCGAAGGAAAACACACCTTGGTACCTCCATCAAACGAATTAGGTCGACAAAGCCTCGCATAAATCTCTCTCTTACTCAAATTTCCCAACGAATCACCCAAAATCTCCCGGACAAGAACACCATAGTTCGAAGGGAGCTTCGATTCCCATACGAAATCCGCCCAGGAAGCCCCGCGAAACGCTCGATTCAGCCTCGCCAGCGTGCAAATCTCCGTCGGCTCCAGATAACCCAGAATCGACGCGACGCAACTCTCCGGCAGATCTCCGAGGCCGGGCTTCGACGGCGGATTCGTCAACCCGTCGAGGTCCGGAATGAAGAGAGAGTAAGTGGAACCCATGGAAGAAAGATCAGAGAGAGAGTCGCAGAGACTAGAAGGTTCCAAAGAAGATTGAGATTTTTTAAGGTAAAATGGAGGAAGGGATTAAGGTGGGAATGATGGAAAAGATATAGGGGTGATTTTGTACATGGACGCGTGGGAGGAGATTTGTTTTTCTGTTTTGTTTGTTTCCCGAGAAACAGAGGAAAGACAGCCGTTTTTGATTTGGACAGAAAGGACCACAGTCAGCCATGTCCACGGTACTTTTTTGGACCAATTATCAAAATATCGATATTTTCATTTTGTATCTTGAACTTTTCAGAATTTGATAATTTTAGTCTTTAAATTTATTTTCTTTCACAATCAACCCTTGAGCCTATATTATTCTGTAGTACAAGTCCTTTTTGCTTGTGTCTGTTAAAATTTTGGACTTTATTTTATTTTTTATGCATGACTTGCATGCAATAGTCCAAGAAGGGCATTATTATCTGTTATTTTTATTTGATTTCAAAACAAATTTATTTTAAAATTTAGGTTCAAATTTGAGTTGTAATTGAACTTGCATTAGAATGATCAGTAACACCCTTCTTGGGCTATCATGTGAAAGTTAGGTGTCAAAAAAAACCATCTTAAATTTTAACACGTGAGGAAAAAGGATTGCTAAACATAAAAACTTATAAGCTTCGGGGTTGATTACCAAAAAAAATTTAAAACTAAAATTTCCTAATACGAAGAGTTCAAGAGGTGTATGTGAAACGCCCTGGCCCCCCCCCCCCCCCCCCCCCCCCAAAAAAAAATCATGATCTTCCTGTATTTTATCAAAAATATTGTGTTTTACTAATTTTTTTAAAATGTTGTGTGTTCACAAATTTGATAGAACAAATGCTAAACATCACCTAGTGATAAAAAATGGGTCTCGTGATGTAGAACTTACAAATGGACCGATCTTCTATTTGAAGTCACGTTTTACACCGATTGGTGCCTCAAGCTTTTTTTTTTATTATTATTTATTTTTTTTTAACTAGTTGTTCTTCCTAATAAAGTGTTGTAGAGTTCCAAAATCATAACGGTTAAAAAAAAAAAATCCAACTCTTTTACCCTTCATATAAGCTTATAACCTTAAATGTGTGAGAGTGTTTTCTTTTTAAATTTTAAACCTCATTCGTTGACTTGGAGACACTTTGAAGTCTTGTATTGAATTCAGGATAATTTTCCACTTTGCAATATTTTAGTGGATTCAAAATATTTTGTAAAAATTAAAAAGTTCATTGATATTTTAAAAAATATTTAAAAAAAACTTTTATTATTAGTGTGCTAAACCTTTTTTAAAAACTTATTGTTATTTTTTAAAAAACTTTTATTATTAGTGTGCTAAACCTTTTTTTAAAAAAACTTATTGTTATTTTTTAAAAAACTTTTGGGTTTTTATTATTAGTGTGCTAAACCTTTTGTTATTTACTACTTTCCTTCTTGATAGTTTGATTTAGAGAATTTTGTGACTAATTTAGGGATAAAATTGTGGAGGATAATTTTTTAAGATTTAAAATTTCAAAGTATGAGAAATTCTGAGAGCATAGAAGCTAAAAGAATTATTCCATCCAAATTTCAATATTCCTAACTATTTAACTAATACTTCTTGTTTTAATTTCAATGATTACGTCACTATGAAGGAATATAAATTTTATTTTAGGAATAAAAGTGTCGAATTATGGAAAGTATAGGAAGGACAGGTGCTAGAAAGTTTTGAAAAGGCTCTCCTTAAAAAAAAATAGAGTTTTATTGAAAAAGTTAAAAGCTTAAGGTATTTTATTAAAATAATAATGAATCCCCCATGGTCGGTTTTGTGTTCATACTTTTTAGTTGTATGTTGCTGGTTTTGGAATTTTCTTTCCTTTTTTTTGTTTTGTTTTGTTTTTTTTCCCTCCCCAATTGCGTTCTGACTAGAATGACATAAGGAAAATCATAAAGCAGTGGAAGAGGGAAAAAAAAAAAAAAAAATTGGGATTCACTCTAATTTAATCTGATTAAAGGAAAAAAAACTGTAGTGGATACGATCTTTCTGTACGACTAAGGTCAACGTTGTCAATGCACTATTCTTCTGTTCACATTGTTAGATTAAATCTATCTCCTATTTATCTGTTCGTAATTTATTGGTAATAAACGATTTTTGGTAAATTATCTTCTGATTCTAGCTGGTTTTTGTTTTAACTGAAAACTATAAACCTTTTATTTTTTTTCTCTTAAAAAAACATTTTTTCTTATAAATAAACCTGTGATTTTTTTTTCTCCCCTAAATCACCAAAACCTTCTATTTCTTATAAATAAACCTTTTTTCCCCTTTATAAAGGTCAAAAGCTTTTTATTTTTATTTTATTTTATTTTATTTTACATGCAAGGCATTAATCATAACTAATAGATTAACGAAAAAAAAAAACCAACAAATACGTTTATTTTATTTTGGGATTTTTCAGATGCTAAATCTTCACCTATACTTTTGGGTGTGAGTTTTTATTTATTTTTTATTTTTTTTACCCCGTTCTCGAAAACCTCCGAAATTGTAGGCATATAAAGAGGGGCAAATGTTTGGAGTGTTTGAAAATATTTTTAAGTTTTATAACCAAATGATTTATTTCAAAACAGATGAAGAAGGAAGTGTTTCCATGTATAGTCCTGTTGGAGATAGCTCAGCTAACAACTAATCGGGAAGGGATTTGGATGGTGATATTCACGATTTAAGAGTATTTTCATCTTTCTCAATAAGCTAGAGTCATAGCTCTTATACAAAAAAAAAAAAAAAAAAACAAAAGAATTAAAAAAAAAATGAAAAACAAAATTCCATCTTTGAATTGAGTTTTTTACATTAGGTTTTGATGCTTGAACTCCTATGAATTGAAGATAAATTTGTGCATTTTAGTCTACAATGACGTTCTTTGAGGAAAACTCTAAATCAACCTGCCGGATCCGGAGACCATTACTAGATCGATCAGGAGGTGTGTGGTCTTTTTATGTATTCTTATATCACTTTCATTTTTATATTTTTTTTTCCCTTATTTTTCCTTTTTGCTTTTACAAACTGAAATCTTTCTTCCATTTCTACTTTTTAGTTACTTAATTGTACGCATTTTCACTTAAAGAAATGGATTAATATCAAGTACAATGCATACATATATTGTATAATGCATTTGAAGATTACATATGTTGTACTTTTTCTTAGAAAATTTAAAAAATAGGAATATTACAACCGAAACAATAATATTTCATATTGGTATTTGAGATTGTATGAATGTAAAAAGCCTCAAAGCAAATAATTGACTAAAAAATAAATAAAAAAAATTATGATTACATTGATACATTCCACCTTCCCACCTGAAATTAATCCATAAAATTAATAGACCTTTGTTACCAGATTGTCGCTTATGCGAAATCATAACAATATATACATATATATAAAATATATAGAGAGAAAAAAAGTTTGCTTTTTTTTTTTTTTTTCCTTTCAAATTAAGTAATAATAACAAACTTAAAAAGTTTGTCGACCTCTCAATTATATTTCAACATTTTTCACCTTTCCTTTGTGTAAATATTATTTTATAGGTCTCTGAAAAAAAGAATATTAAATATATAGGTTCCTCAAAGTATATATATATATATATATATATATATATATTATATATATATAGCCATTTAGGTAAGAATCTACCGCCATTGATTAACAATCTAAACAAAACAAATGTAACAATCACCGAACTTGATAATGTATTAAAACTCAAAAATTACTGGTTATGAACATAAAAAGGATTTTCCATATTCTTATTTATATGAAGTATCAATAATGACTTAAAACTATATATTATAACCATGATATGTCAATATTATTATATAACACATGAAAGACATTCCAATGCCTAACTTCCACATGGTAGATTATTATACTAATTATGCTTTGTTCACACAAACGAGTGGCTGAAAATCTTATACGTTGAATTCATACAAATAATGCGATTAGAAAGAAACGTTTCACTAATTATCCAAGAAGGATTTTATACTTTCAAAGAAAAAGAAGAACTATTAAAAAAAAAAAAAAAAAAAAAGGGGAAAATTATGCACTAATAGAATCAAGTACAGTCAGCAAAAAGGTCGGGTCATCTCAATGTGGATGTGAGTCCGCACTTTATGAGTTGGGATATGCTTTCCGTTTCTTAGGGTCCGTTTGGTTCGCAAAGTTTGAGTTGATATTTTGAAATTGAAATAGTAAATTTTGTTGACTTTTCAGAAAAGACAAAAAACTTTTAGGAAAAAGACAAAGACTTTTGAGGAAAAAGACAAAATTTAAGTTGAAAAGTTGGGAATGAACTTGCGAACCAAACGGAGCATTAGATTATTATTAACACTATTTTGTCATGTGATTTAAATTTAAAAATTTGATCACGTAATAAATAGTATATATTAGAATTGTTTAAGAAAATAAATGTTGTCAAACTAATATTAAATTTTTTTTGGATAATTATATGTATTGTTTAACGGTAATTTCACACATAATTTCATTATGAGAGGTAAGTTTAAAATTCCTAATCCTCAAGTTCAAAAAAAATAAAAAAATAATAAAAAAGATGGGACAATAAAATGTGACGAGAGATCTCTAAACTTTGTGTCGACATCCCTTATTTATTTATTTATTTATTTTTTGACGTCAAGCGAACTAAATTTACATGAATTTGGGCAAGTTGCAAAATTTTTTTTTCTTTTTCTTTTTTAAGGGAAGGCAAGTTGCAATCCGTTTAAAGAAAATCAAAAATGCATTAATTACGATGCCTTTTTCTTTAGTAAGGGAAGGCAAGTTGCAATCCGTTTAAAGAAAATCAACAATGCATTAATTGCGATGCCTTTTTAAGGACACATGAGATTAGGACAAAGCGTTTTATTTTTATTTTTATTTTTATTTTTATTGGGAAGGGAAATGGACCGATTAGGATAGAAGTTAACATGTTGCTGAAGTAGGGATAAGAAGAAAAACTAACCCACAAGGTTCAAATTATACACACACACACACAAAATATAATGGACAAGGATATTAGTCTCTCACTTTGTGAGATTACATGTGCGAATTTGTTACAAAATATCGTCAGCAATCCCATTTATAAATATGTTTATTCCTTTCGAATGATAACATTTATTTATTTTTATTATGTATAAGTGAAATTGAAATTGGTAAACTTATTTTAATATTTAAAATCATGTTAAAAATTCCCATTCAGTACACACTAAACGAAATATATTTTTCAACAAAACTTAACTACATTCGAATCTTAAGTAATAATACAACCAAAAAGATTCACTAAGTTATTATGAGAGATAAATACTCAAGAACTGAGAAAAAACCAGTGCTGGCAATTTACATCTTCCAAATATAGGAAACATTAATAGATAAAAACAATTAATGTTTGCTTTACAAATAATTGTAAACTAAGTTGTTAATTAAAATTTTTTTAAAACCAAAAATTTCATTAAAATTTAAACTCATCAAAATAAATAAATAAATAAATAAATCCACCAAATAGAATAAATAACCTCATAATACATGAGACAAAACCCTTAATAAAAAACGAATCCATTCTCCTTTTGAGTTGAATAATTACTTAAATTGAAAATAATCCCAATTTCATTTCCGAGTGAATTCAAATTCAGCTCTTTGCAGCACAATGCGGGCATTAATGATTTGAAAGATTTTTTCTAATGTCACTAACATACATAAAACAAATCTTAAAATGATAGCAATTCTAGGCTAATGATTCGTGTTTAGGTTGAATAAATAAATTAGGATTAGGTGACCGAGTTTGATTGTTGACATATTAGGTATGATTAATGATCTCTCAATGGCAGACCAAAGTTGGAGTTCAATATTCTTCGTGGGGGTAGGCCCACAAAAGAGGGGTAAAAAAAAAAAAAAAAAAAAAAAAAACCAAGTTGCTTTGATTTACATTTAGTACACAAATTCTTTAGATTATTAGTATGTCAAATTTCAATGACAGGATAGAAACCTACTTCTAGCGATCGGGCTGAATCTCGTAGTTGATGAAAATGTGTGATGACATAATATTGATCCGCAACTATCATTTTTTAATTTAATTATGAAAAATATCGTAAGGAACCGTCAATGTCAAGCATCATAGTAAAGTAAAAAATAGTCTCTTATAGAGATCTTATTTATATAATATCGATAATATGTTAAGACATAATCGGTATTAAATACCATGACCAATAAAAAAAAATAAAGTGTGATCATATTTGTTGAAATCATGGCCTAGTTTCAATTAGTGATGCTAACACCATATACCTATAATCATTTTTATGGTAGAAAATGTAAGGCTCCCAACTCCCACGTTAACATTTTCTCTTACAAATAGTACACCACATATGTGAATATATTATATACGTAGGAGGTTAGCGATTATGCTAGGTAGATGATAAATGATCAAAGCGCATTAAATAGAAAGAAAGGACTAAAAAAAAAAAAAAAAGAAAAGAAAAGAAAAGAAAAGAAAGGAAGAGAAGAAGCTTGCCAACGTATGCATCCACATCAATACAAAAACAAAGTAATAAAAGAAAAATGCGCACGATTTTCTTGAAGGTTTATTTTATTCTAAAGCCTAGTTTGCAACGAATAATATGTAAATACTTAGGGTGTGCATGTGAAACCCAAAAATATTTTGAACACGTTTTTTTTTTTTTTTAAATCTTGTTTGCTTTTGGACAAGGTCGTATTAAAGTTGGAATGAGATCAGCAACATTATTTTGCCAAGAAACAATCAAGAGGTGCTGGGGGAAACAATCAAGAGGTGCTGGGGGGACAGTGAATGCACTATGGCATGGACATGGACATGGACGAAAATAACTCAAGATAGAAAGAAAGGGGCTTATTTGTTTATTTATTTATTTTATTTATTTTGATTGGTGATGGGCATGATATTTTGGTGATCTTCACTTTGAAAAATTCTTCCCCATTTTGGCTATATCTAAGCAAAGTACTAGTGGCACGAAATTGTCTCTTTTATATATGTATAGATATGACATGACTATACATATAAATATATATATATATATGTCAGGTATGTACAGTCAGTTTCCAGCATAGCCACTATTATTAGTATTATTGAAAGAAACTATTGTTTTAATTGTCTAAAAATTAAAAATAATAATTTTTAACAATAGTGCAAAATAAACGGCCCTTAAGTGTAAGCTCCCAAAAAGCACACTGAAATTTCTAACATCATAATCGATGTGGGGTTATTAATGGCGAAGTTTTCTCTATCTTGAAATATATCCGTATGTGTGATATTTGTCACTCTAGTGACTCTCATGTTCAAGGTTGGAAATTAATGGAGAGTTCGTATGGTGTATTTTGTTATGGATTTTATTGATTCTCATGAAAGATTTACTGGGATAAGTTATATCAGTTGTTGGCCTAAATTTATTATTTAATTTGTAAATTAAGCATGCTTTCAAATTGCATATGAATGGCACGACAATCGTTCTATAACTTAAAACATGTCGTTTTATTTTAAGAAAACAACATTAAAAATGATCACATGTCGTTTTCACCTTGAAGAGCGCCGGAATTTCGTTGTTGGCGAAGGAAGGAAAGATATATAGATTTGCGTGTCGGAAATGTCCAAAAACGACTTGGCGTCACTTGAAGATCAAACGACATGCAATTTATGTTGTTTTTCATATGACAATACTTTTCCAATAATAAATGTTTCTTTCCTTATATATTTTTTTCTCGCTTGTACATGCCTCAATTAAACTATAAGGGTAATGATAATAAAACTTGGAAAACTATATAAGTACGCTTATTGTTATAAAATTTATCAAGTAATTGTGGTTGCATGCATAATTTAAAAATAATTTTATACTTAACTTTATCATGAGGTATAGAATTCAAAACCTCTCATTCTAAATTAAAAGAAAAAGAAAAAGTCTATTAATAGTTTAATATCAACAATAAACATCTAGGAACTACAATATCAATAAAATAGAATTAGTATGGCACACGAATTCTGTAATATCTGCCGATTTATTTTGCATAAAATGGAACATATGTATGCAACTAATTGGTTGACATAATTCATCAATAAAACGACAATTTTTATTTGCATTTTCCTTCCAAAAAGTGAAAAGGTAAGTTAAATTTACAGGGAAGAGATATGATTGATGATATATGTAAATATATATAATAAGCTCATTTGTCCACTTATTTCGTTTCTTTGTTGATGTTTGACTAATATATGTGTTGTTAGTAAGTAACGATCAAGAGTAGGTAAAACCTATGAATCAACTAACATTTTTTTTTTGTCTCCTTTTCATTAACAAAATATCTAGGAGAGTTTGTCATGTTAAATATTTAAGTGACCATCTGAATCAATGTTTAAAATAAATAGCATATTTTGTTTACGAATATTTTTGAAGGTAATTTTATTGTTCATATGCTTCGTAAATAAATTATTTATCATAAATATAATACTTACCACAAATATATTATTTGCAATAATGTTTTTAAGATAATATTTGTCACAAATATGCTTTGTAAATATATTATTTACCATCACTCAAAGATTTTATTATTATTTATTTTTATTGTTAGAGATTTTCAGCCCATTTTCCTCCTTCTCAAAAAAAAAAAAAAAAAAGAGAGAGAGAGAGATTTTTAGATTGGCACTGCAGTCCTCTTACATACTAGATACTTGTTCCAATTGTGTGTGTATTTTTTTTTAATTGAAAAAAAAAAAGCTCTGATGGTAGTCCATTTATTGCCCCAATTTCAACCTCATAGGTGAGATCCACCTCCTTAGGTGTGGTAAAGAAGAAATGAGCCTTTAACTTATAGCTTGTTTGGTTCACAAGCTTAACTCAAGTTTTCAAACTCAAGTTTTGTCTTTTTTCTCAAAAATCTTTGTCTTTTTCCCAAAAAGTTTTTTTGTCTTTTCTGAAAAGTCAATAAAATTTACTATTTAAACTTCAAAAAACTCAACTCAAACTCACGAACCAAATGAACCCTTAGTATCTTACAGTCGTCAACTCATGCCCTACTTAAAACATCACCAATCCACTGCATTTACATCCACATCCAAAACTAGAGTGAGGGTCTTACGAGAGTTCCATAGTGTTCGAATCTGGGTGGATGTAAAAAAAGACTAAAAAAAAGTGTTATCCTCCTTTACCACCCTGTGGGCGTGTTCCAGTTGTATTTAGCCAGAGAAATTCAGTAATATTAACATAACCCAATTATAAGCAAGTTAGTTCCTTACAATTGATGGTCAAGAACTGTTTGATTCAGAGGCTTACTAGTACGTAGTACGGCAGGTAATCACCAATAACCATTGTTGTTAAAGAACCAGAATCACCCAGACATTTTCTGTCAAAAAATGCTACATTCTTGGCATCTACATTAATGGATGCTAAATGAGTGGTACCATTTTCAAGACAAAATCGAGAAAAAGAGGGGAAAAAAAAAAGCCAGCTAAAAAGAGATAGAATTATAATTGGTACGTGGTCCTAGTGGTATGAATGTCTTTTCCTTTTTCTCTTTTTAAAAACGAGTCTAAAATTAATGTTGGAAATTCTGTATGAAACTCAATCAGTCTTTTGAGTAAATTAGTTCAAATCATTTTCATCACGTTAACTTACTAGAACTTTTATAATGATGAAAGAGGACGCGAGCATATTACATCAATGATTTTTTTAATCGGAGAATAAATGGTACTTATAAATTGAAAAATATATATATCAAACTCATGCACACTAACTTTAATTAGAAAAAACTTTGAAGTGTATAACAATCTAATGATACTGACTAGGAACGTGATCAAGATTCGAGATAATATCCATCTATTTAGTGGGGTTCCGAAAGGAACCTCACATTTTTGGCCTTACAATAAGACAATTACAGTCTGAGATCTTTTTAAACGTTTTTTTTTTCTCCCTTAATTTTTTTTTCTTCTTTGCCTCTGATAAGGGAAGCATTTCCTAACCTAATTTCCTATAAAGGAAAAAAAGAAAAAAAGAAAAGAAAAAAAAATCCCAACCTTATCTGAGGGTGACATTAGACATTTGACAGCCATGAAGTTGAAAAAAGAAGACAAAAATTGGAAAATGGAGTTAATGAGGATCACAACAATATCACTGATGGTATTGAAGGATAGAAGATATTGGAAACAATGGAGCTGATATTTATTAAAGTTGATGCAAACTTGTAACAAGGCCTTTGATATTGACTTTAACGGCAGATATTAAGCCTCCGTTTAATAAGTTAGTTGAAGATGAAATTTTTAAGTTGGAGTTGGTTAACTTTTCAAAAATTAGTTATAATTTTTGTTGACTTTTCAGAAAAAGACAAAAACTGATATGAAAATTTTGAGTTAGAACCTGAGTTCTAAATGGAGACTAAATAGGAGGAGCATCGAGTCGCGTGATGTTAATAGATTCGACTCACGTGTTCATAACAAAATAAAATATCATTTAAATTACAATATCATACCATAATAATTAACTTTTTAAACCAGTACGGAAAGAGATACAAATGAGCAGAATCACATGTTCTTGTACATCAGCAGGGTGATTTTCTTTTATCCTTCCAAGCATAACATACAATTGCGTACTGCTATTACTCTCGTCAGTTTCATTGTCATATATGTGGTAAAAAATGTTTCTTTTACAAATTACTCAGAGTATCTTTCTAAAGAAATTCTTTAATAGTTTTCGTTGTAATTATGAAAGTTACTTACGTATAATTATAGGAGCTTCATTACTTAATATGCTTCGAAGAAAATGATTTTCTGCTTACCATGAGAAACACGCTAAGCAAGAGAAGATGATTTTTCATTTAGACACCAAAAATCCTTTTTTTTTTTTTTTTTCATTAAGAAATTTTTAGGAATGTCACCAAAAAAAAATGTAGAATTTTAAAACGTGTTTGAAATTTAAGGGGGTGTTTGGTGTGTAAGTTTGAGTTAAGATTTGTAAGTTTAAATAGTAAATTTTTTTGAATTTTTTTGAATTTTCAGAAAAGACAAACAACTTTTTGGGAAAAAAGACAAAAAACATGATAAAAAAAAGTATAATTTAGTTTAAAAAACCGAACTGTTGCCAAACAAGACCCAAGATTTCTATAACATAAATTATTTGATCAACGTTGCATAAATTTAAACTGCAAATTAGTTACACAATGAATAACTCTGTCTCTCTTCTTCTACTTTTTTTTTTCCCCTCATTGATTAAGCTCAAATACACCCATAGGCAGTATTTGTGCAATGGCTCAAATCCACATTATTTTGGGCCTAAAGATACATCCCTGTGAATTTTGTTATGATTGGATTCTGAGAAATAAGCCTGACCAACGGCCGAGGAGATGAATTTTCGAATAGCTCAACCGAGTGAAAAAAAAAAAAAAAAAAGAAGAAATTTTGTTGTTGGGGGGGGGGGGGGGGGTTCAGATCATGGAAAAATTGCATAGTAAGTTTTTCTCTGATTTCCATGCTACGTAGATAGACGTAGCTTAATTCACGGAATAGCTAATGATGTAGGGACTCATGCACATATCATTCAAGTAAGTCAAGTGTGAAATTATCATTATTTATTTATTTATTCAAATGAATAATGTTCAAAGGAATCAGTAGGTGCATCATAATATTCTGACTAAGTCGGTAGCATCCTCATCACTTTCTCATTCTATTAGAATATTATTGAAAAAAAAGGAAAAAATTAGATGTTTATAGAAGAAATTTAGACATAAAAAGAAATACGCACGCAGGCGCCAAAAAAATCATCCACACGCAATCAGGCAAAATAAAATAAAGAAAGACTACTACGATAATCCGAAACCCAAACTGACGGGAGATGATCCCAAAAGTGAGAGTCAAGACTCTAACTTTGATTGTATCTCCACATAAGCCTCATTAAAAACCTTTAGCCAAAACCTAGTAGGAAAAAGACTAAAAGAAAAAAAGAATGCATATTTACCCAGAAGATCAAAAGTGGAAGTTAGAAGGATGGCTTCGAAAAAAGATATAGAATCAATCTACATAAAATATATTACGCTATTACTTGGCTTGGCCGAGAAATTACTATTGAACTCGTTAGAGTAGAAGTTCGAAAGACTGAACCACCAGTGGAATTATCGTTAGATTATATCTGTAAAAATTATTCTATTTTGTTTTGTGATTTTGTTGATTGGAAATAAAGATTCATTGCAGACCACCCAACAAATTTAGCACCTGCAGATCAACATAAAATATCAAGAATTTATTCATGTTGGACATTAATCTGAACAGAATCCCTTGTCAAAAAAAATCAAGATTTTTAAACTACTTAATTAGTCAACTTCTAGAAAAGCTATAACATGATAATATTACTTCATGCCAGAAGCAGCACGTTGGAGCATAAGCAAACTATTTTTGTCACTAATTAACATCGGAGAATACTAAATTAGAAAACTTCATTTTTTAGTTTCAAGTTTTAGCTGGAATATATAACGTCATCTCTTGCTTTGAATTTCATTGTTAATTGGCCTTAATTTGGTGATTTATTAAGGCATTCTTGCACTAACTACTTGACTAATCTTTCACAAAACCAACAAATTTGTTTCACAGAAAAAAAAAAAAAAAAGCACTCATTTTCTTGATTATCCATGGCTGAAACTGTGGCTATGGAAGTTCCCAATTTCTTGTTTCCGATCCTTCTTCTTCTTCTTCCTGCTCTTTATCTCATCCTCAAGCATTTCAAAGCTTCAAAATCCCTTCCAATTCCACCAGGTCCATTTTCATGGCCAATCATTGGCAATCTTCTCCAAATTGGGGAGAATCCTCTAGCAACACTTACACAATTTGGTCAAATTTATGGGCCTCTCTTCTCCATAAAACGAGGCAGCCAAAGAGTGGTTGTGGCATCATCTTCGTCCGTGGCTAAGGAAATTTTGAAGACCCAAGATCGCCTTCTGTCCGGTCGATTTGTGCCCCATGTGTCGCCGACCAAGAGTCCGGAGCTTAATAGCCGATCAGTTGCATGGAGTTTGGAGTGCAACGAGAGTTGGAAATACCTCCTTACAGTATGCAGAACTCAACTTTTCTTAGGCAAAGCAATTGAGACTCTAAGCATATCTAAGGAAAGAAAAGGTAAGGAAAATGATTAAGTACATTATTTCAAATGAAGGAAAGCCTTTGAAAGTTAGAGACATAGTACTTGCCATGACATTCAACATGTTGGGTAACACATTGATGTCAACTGATCTCATAAACTTTGAGCAAGAGAGCGAAGATGGCGGGATGAGCGGAGTGTTGAGGACTATCATGGAGGTGGTTGCTGCACCAAATATATCGGATCTTTATCCGATATTAGGCCCTCTTGATCTGCAAGGGCTAAAAAAAGAAGGCCACGGGAATATATCATCGGTGTTGTGCAATGTTTTGAGGCTATAATCAAAGAAAGAAGAGAGAATAAAAGAAGTGATCACACTCAAAGCCAGCAGGATTTTCTTGCTGCTCTCATCAACAGTGGCTTTTCCAATGATCAGATAAATATCTTGTTCTTAGTATGTCTTTCTTTCTTTTCTATTCGTATTAGAACTGTTAATTTCTTCACTTTGTGACCTTATCATGACAAATAATGATGTACCTAAAATTGGTGCGATTTAATTCCCCTTGCTATTGTAAAGTTTCAAAGTAAGGTGTTTTTTTTTTTTTTTTTAAAAGACTTTGTTTGATTTTTAGCTATGTGATTAAAGTAGTATTGACAGACTTTCAAATTGATAAACCTAGGATATTCAACCAAATACCAACAGAAATATCACTCAACTTTCAAACAGAATAACTTAGATAACTCATTAGAAAATGTCTTACTATTTTGCTTGGTGTAGATTTTTGCAACTTTATCAATGTGGTCTTCCAACAGCTAGCATTAACTAATAATTTGTCAATGTTCGTTAATGAAGCTCTTGCTTAACAAGACAACCCAAAACATTGATCATACTTGTGAGTTTGCAGGAGCTACAAGTTGCTGGAACAGACACAAGCAGCTCCACAATAGAGCGGACAATGACAGAACTTATAAAGAATCCAAAATGCCTGAAGATAGTTCAAGAGGAACTTGCTGGAGAAATTATTCAAGACGAGGGTGGCAGAATCCTATCTGCCAAAGTTACCATATCTTCAAGCCTGTGTTAAAGAGACCTTGCGGCTACACCCTCCCGTGCCATTTCTTCTTCCTCACTGAGCTGTCAAGTCGTGCCAAGTACTGAACTACAACCATTCCTAAGGACTCTCAAGTCCTAGTGAATATTTGGGCCCTTGGAAGAGATCCCAAGTACTGGAAAGATCCATTGGTTTTCAAACCAGAGAGATTTCTCGAATCGAGTTTGGATTTCAAAGGGAATGACATTGAATTCTTGCCCTTCGGAGCAGGAAGAAGAATCTGCCCCGGTCTGCCTATGGCTACAAAACATGTTCCATTGGTAGTTGCTTCCCTTGTTCATTTATGTGATTGGTCTCTTCCATATGGGAAGGATCCAATGTCCCTGGACTTAAGCGAAAAATGCAATCTAACTCTGGTCAGGAAGAACCGCTCGTTCTCATTCCTAAGTTAAATCATCAGTAGATAGAATTTCAATCTTTTTTCTGTTAGGGACATCCTTTTCATGTGTGAATGAAAAATAATTATGGTTTTTTCCAAACAATATTGCAGAATAAATGTCGTACAATTTTTATATGGTTCTTGTCAAGAATCCAAATGGCTTGTTATATCAATTGTTGAGCAAAATTCCATTTAGTTGTTTATTAAGGATGTGTTTACATAAACATTACCAACTTATGTACAAAAACAAAAGCACTCCTTTTCTTGATCATTCATAAAGCCCACTACACATTCCTGTGGGTTTTGTTATGATTATATTCTGAGAAATGAGCTGACCAACAACCAAGGAAATGGATTTTCCAATAGCTGAACCAAGCGAATTTTTTCCACACAAAAAAAAAAAAAAAAAAAAAAAAAAAAAAGAAAGAAAGAAATTTTGTTGGGGGTAGGATCAGGGAAAAGTTGCATAGTAAAGTTTTTCTCTGATTTCCAGGCTGTGTAGATAGACATAGCTTAGTTTGCTGAATAGCTTGACTGCTATGTAGCACTATTGATGTAGGGACTCGTGTTGATACCACTCAAGTTAAGTGTGAAATTATTATTAGGTTATGTCTGTAATAATTATTGAATTTGTTTAGTGATTTTGTTGATTGAAAATAAAGATTAATTGCACACCAACCAAGAAATCTAACACCTGGAGATCAACATGAGATATTCAGGAATTTAGATTTTGGGTTATTAATCTGAAACAGAATCCATAATCAACAAAAATCAAGATTTTTAAACATACTTAATTAGTCAACTTCTTGAAAAGCTGTAACATTATAATATAACTTCATGTCCAGAAGCAGCATGTTGGAGCATAAACAAACTATATATATATATATATATATATATTTTAAATAACATCGGAGAATACTAAATTAGAAACTTCATTTTTTAAGTTTCAAGTTTTATCTGGAATAACGTCTCTTGTTTTGAATTTCATAATTAATTAGCCGAAATTTGGTGGTTTATCAAGGTATTCTTGCACTAACTACTTGAGTAATCTTTCACAAAACCAACTAATTTTTTTCACAGAAAAAAGGCACGCATGTTCTTGATTATCCATGGCTGAAACTGTGGTTATGGAAGTTCCGATTTCTTGTTTCCGATCCTTCTTCTTCTTCTTCTTCCTGTTCTTTATCTCATCCTCAAGCATTTCAAAGCTTCAAAATCCCCTCCAATTCCACCAGGGTCCATTTTCATGGCCAAGTCCTTGGCAATCTTCTCCAAATTGGGAAGAATCCTTCTGGCAACACTCACACATTTGGTCAAACTTATGGGCATCTCTTCTCCATAAAAATTGGCAGCCAAAGAGTGGTTGTGGCATCAATCATCGGCTGCGGCCATGGAAATTTTGAAGACCCAAGATCGCCTTCTGTCCGGTCGATATGTGCCACATGTGTCGCCGACCAAGAGTTCGGAGCTTAACAAGCCTATCAGTCGTATGGAGTTTGGAGTGCATGAGAGGTTGGAAGTACCTGCGCTCGCTATGCAAAACTCAACTTTTCTTAGGCAAAGCAATTGAGTCTCAAGCACATCTAAGGGAAGAAAAAGTAAGGAAGATGGTGAAGTACATTTTTTCAAATGAAGGTAAGCCTTTGAAAGTTAGAGACATAGCATTTGCCATGACGTTCAACATGTTGGGTAACACATTGATGTCAACTGATCTGATTAACTTCGAGCAAGAGAGCGAAGATGGAGGGACGAGCGGAGTATTTAGGACGATCATGGAGTTCGCTGCTTTACCAAACATATCTGATCTTTATCCAATACTAGGCCCTCTTGATCTGCAAGGGCTAAAAAAGAAGGCCACGGGAATATATCATCAGTGTTGTGCTATGTTTGAGGCTATAATCAAAGAAAGAAGAGAGAAGAGAAGATTTGATCCCACTCCAAGCCAGCAGGATTTTCTTGATGTTCTCATCAGCAATGGCTCTTCCAATGACCAATAAATATCTTGTTCTTAGTATGTCGTTGTTTATTCCCATTCTTATTATAACTGTTTTCTTTCACTTTGATCATATTCTGTCCCTAAAACTTGACGAGATCTAATTCCTCTTTCTACTACTTTGTTTGCTCCGATCAAAGATGGTTTTATTGCTCGGGGTTGGTTGTAGGAACGCTGGGACATGATGCAGTTCATGTGCGTCGGTTGAAGAATTTCGTAGTCTTTTCTTTACTATCAAACTTATGAACTAGTATATCCACTTGAGAGAGAGAGAGAGAGAGAGAGAGAGAACAAACAAACCTTCTCAACTCTGGCACTTTGTTTCCTCTCCGCTAGGACTTGAAAAATACATAGGTAAGCAGTTTTGTTTTTGTTTTTATGTTTTGGCTTGAAAAGTTGGGATCATAATAGTTTTGGTTGTTTTTTTTTTTTTTTTTTTTTGGAAATGGTGACTATGAGTTTCGTCCGTATTTGGATGTTCCTTAGCTTGCTTAGATGGAAAAAATGTTCCCTATCAATGCGGGTCCTCGAGAAAGAGCAAAAAACTAGAAAAAGTACGCGAACCTACGCGCCTATCTTTCAAGATGATATTTGTCGTACCTCAAAAAAAATTTAGTTATCTTATTTCTTAAACTTCTGGCGAATGTGATTTGAAAACATTGTTTAGGGATAACAACCGTTGAGATTGGCCATTCCTGATTCATCTGTTTGCCACAATGAAAATGACATCTTTATTATTTTTATTAATTATGGTTTTATCACTTTCACTTTGTGATAACTCTTTCACTTTGTTGGTGGCTATTATTTTATTATTTTATTATTTATTTTTATTTTCCGGGCAACTTGATAATCCTTGTGAGTTTTTAGGAGCTATTGACCGCTGGGACAGATACAAGCAGCTCCACAATAGAGTGTACAATGACAGAACTAATAAAGAATCCAAAATGCATGAAGGTAGTTCAAGAGGAACTCGCCAGAGAAATTGTTCAAGACGCGGTGACAGAATCTCATCTGCCAAAAGTTATCATATCTTCAAGCCTGTATTAAAGAGACCTTGCGATTACACCCTCCCGTGCCATTTCTTCTTCCTCACCGAGCTGTCGAGTCATGCCAAGTACTGAACTACACCATTCCAAAGGACTCTCAAGTCCTAGTGAACATTTGGGCCATTGGAAGAGATCCCAAGTACTGGAAAGATCCATTGGTTTTCAAGCCGGAGAGATTCCTCGAATCGAGTTGGATTTCAAAGGGAATGACTTTGAAATTCTTGCCCTTCGGAGGTGGAAGAAGAATCTGCCCTGGTCTGCCTATGGCTGCAAAACATGTTCCGTTGTTGTTGTGCTTCCCTTATTCATTTATGTGATTGGTCTCTTCCATATGGGAAGGATCCAAGGTACCTTGACATGAGTGAAAAGTGCACTTTAACTCTGTTCAAGGAAGAACCACTCATTCTCATTCCTAAAGTTAAATCATGAGAATCTTATTTCCGTGCGGGACATCCTACGGTTTTAATAAATTGCAGGCTTAAAATGGGTTCTTTATCGGAATATGCTTGACTGTTGCTTCTGAACAATATTCCCTATAATGTGCATATTTAACTGTCTTCCAAAGGGCTTGTTATAAGGACCGATGATCATGAAGGCCCTAGTTGTTGTTTTTGTTTTTGCAAAATAAATTTTGTACATTTGTATGATGGTTCTTGTCAAGAATCCAAATGACTTGTTATATCAATTATTGTGTTAAATTTACCATTTAAATTGTAGATTGGATTATCCGCGTATGCAATACTCAAAATTTTCTTAGGTAAAGCAATTGACGTGGATACCTTTAAATCGGACAGTTACAAGCAGTTTTAAAGATAGTGCAAAATAAAATATTCTACTATAAAAACTCTAATAAGCACACCGCAAAATATCTCCGCGGACTTCATAATAGATGTGGGGTCAGTGATGTGCGAATTCTCTTTCACTCTCTCTATCCTGGAATTCTTCATTTGTGATATTAGTAACTCTAGCTAGTGACTTCATGTTCAAGGTTGGAAATTAAATGAAGAGTAATGTTCATTTGTTGAGAGTTTTTATCAATCTTTGGCCTAAATCTCGTTCCATTAGTCGAAACATGTCGTTTTATTTTTAGAAAACGATACTAAGAATGATCACATGTCGTTTTCACTGAAAAGCACCGGAATATCCTTATTATTTGCTAAAAAAAAAAAAAAAAAAGAAAAAAAAAAAGAGGAATATCGTTATTCAACCATGGAAGGAAAGATATGACGTGTGGCGCGTCGGAAGTATAGCAAAAAACGACTTGTCGTTTTCACTTAAAGAGTCAACGATTTGTGGGTTATGTCGTTTATAGAACATTACTTTTTCCAATACTAAATATTTTCTTTCCTTTTTTTTTTGGGCTTGTATATGAGTCAACTAGAATAAGGACAATAAATCCTTCCAAAAAAAAAAAAAAAAGAATAAGGAGAATAAATGATAATAAACGATCAAAAATTAATGAAATTATTGTTATATGTCGTTTTCACAAGACAATACTTTTCCCCATTAATAAATTTTTATTTCCTTTTTCTCTCCACGCCTTTTCTTATATATAACGCAAATCATTAAGAATAATGGCAATAATTGATAATAAACGTTTAATTTTTTTATGTCGTTTTCACAAGACAATACTTTTTCCCAATAGTAAAATTTTAATTTTTTTTTCTTCCCCTTTTTTTTTGGGCTAATATATGACTAAAATAAAATATAAGAATAATGGCAATCAATGATAATAAACGTTCAAAGATTACAGAAATACGCTTATTGTATATGTCGTTTTCATCATACGATACCTTTTCAAATAATAAGTTTTTTCTTTCCTTTTTTTCCTTGTAAATGACTCAAGAAAATATAAAATAATGTTTCCAAAAAAAAAAAAAAGAAATATAATAAATGATATTAAAGGTTCACAAATTAAAGCAATACCCTCATTGTTATAATTCGTTTTCATAACACAATACGGATCTTTTTCCATATGAATTTTGTTCCCTTATTATATTATTATTTTCATAAGACAATAATTTTTTTTTCAATTATAATAGTTACGTACATTTTTTCCCCCGCAAGAACCCTTCCGTACTAGCATGACCTATATATTTTTTCTGTCAAAATGAGACACAATTATATAAGATAATGACTATCGTCCAGCAGTTTGAATGTCTTTTTCTTTTCTCCTTTTCAAATGAGTCTTTAATTAGATATTCCATAATTTTATTTTAACATCTGTTATATATAGGGCATGATTGATAACTTGATCAATCTTTAAGTCGAATTAAATTAGATCATTTCCATCACATTAGCGTATTAGAATTTTGGCAGTGACCAAGGGATGTGGGCGGGATCACACTAATAGTTTTTTTTTTTTTTGGTTCTCAAAAAAAAAAATACACATTAATTTATTTTAAGGAAATTTTTACTATAAAATCTCATATTTTTATACCATTAGGAACGATTTTTTTACCATCAGATTAGAATTTTCGGTTGATTTATAAAAGGAACAATTTTGTGTTGTGCATAGCAAATTTTTTAATATTGACACTCATTAATCAGATGAGTAAAAATTGATCTAACATTGAAAAGTATTTCCTACCGATGATGCAAAAATTGTTTAATTACATATTATATGTAGTTAATTTACTGTACTAGATAATAATTTATTTACTCTTATTAAAAACTTACTTACTCATAAGTATATTTACTGGTAATAAAATTACTTACCGGATAATAATTTGTTTACTCTTAGAAAAAACGTACTTACTCATGTTATTTACTTCATCGGTTTTTGGTTGAATATTATGTATTTATTATTACTTTTAATTTCTATAAATGTACTATTTTAACTCTTTCTTTTCTAAATAGCCCAACGAAGAGAAATTTGTTGGGGGTAGCTACAGGGAAAAGTTAGTAACTTTTTTTGCTTGTTTGGATTAGATATGTAGCTAAATTTGCCTAACAGCTTGACTACTACTACTCGTGTGGATATCACTCAATTGTAATATTATTACTACAGAAGCAGCACGTTGGAGCACAAACCATTATTTTTTCTTCTTCTAACATCGCACGATAATCAATTAGAAACTTCATTTTTAAGTTTAAAAGTTTGAGCTGGATCATTATCTTACTTTGAAGTTTACTAATTCGGAATTCTAATTTTAAGCCCATAAGGAATATGAAGTTGTCTCATTCTAACCCCATAAAACTTAAACAGTCACACGATTGGCATATGAACTTATTAAATGTGTGCATTATAGATTTCGCTGGGAAGAAAACGTTAAATGTTTGGATCCAAGCTATCCAACTGATCCAACGCATAAAAAGTTAAAAATCACAATTTTGGATCAGTTAGATAATATATAAGGTTTAATTCACCTGCCCAATAAACTATACATTCATTAATCATATTACCCCATCTCCACCTATCAATTGAGTCTTATGTTCTTTATTCTGTAATGTTTTTAATGTTTCTGTGAAAAATGGACTAATAGGTGAAACATTTGATAAACTCGAATCTTAATGACATGACATTTTATCTTGAGCGCTAAACCTGTATAATTGGGGTGGGTGCTTGCAGTTTTCTTGCACTAGTAATTTAGTCTTGTATTTGCCATTGGCATAATCATTTGACAAATCCATCACAATCCTTATATCACAAAACGAAGGCACGCCTGATCTTGCCACGTCCTTTACTAATACCATTTAAATTGAAGATTAAACATGCGTTTCATATCATTACCAACTTATGTAACCAAAACAAAGGCACTCCGTTTCTTGATCATTCATGGTTGAAACTGTGGTTATGGAAGGTTCCCAATTTCTTGTTTCCAATCCTTCTTCTTCTTCTTCTTCTTCTTTGTCTGCCTGTTCTTTAATCTCAATCCTCAAGCATTTTAAAGATTAAAAAGTCCCCTCCAATTCACACCAGGTCCATACTCATGGCCAATCGGAGGCAATCTTCTCCAAAGTGCGGAGAATCCTCTAGCAACACTTGCACAATTTGGTCAAACATACGGGCCTCTCTTCTCCACAAAAGTTTGGCAGCGCAAAGGGTGGGTTGTGTGCATCATTATCGGCTGGAGCCAAGGAAAATTTGGGAGACTCAAGATCGCCGTCTGTCTGGCCGATTTGTGACCCATATGTGTGGCCGACTAAGAGTTTGTGAGTTTAACAGCCTATCAGTTGCATGGAATTTGGAGTGCAATGAGGGTTCGAAGTACCTGCAACAATATGCAAACCTCAACTTTTCTAGCAAAGCAATGGACGTTGACACTCATAAATTAGAATCTTAATTTATTAATTCACTATTAAAAAACAGTTCCTAACCAGTACGTAGAATAAAATATTCTATAGTAAAAACTCCCAAAAGCACAATGCAAAAAAAAAAAAAAAAAAAAAAAAAAATCTGCCAGACCTCATAATAGATGTGGAGTCATTGATTCCCTTCGCTCGATCTTGAAATTCCATCTGTGGTATTAGTCACGCTTGTGACTTTCATGTTCAAGGTCGGAAATTAAAGGAAGACTTGGTAGTGTTTTATTGATTCTCATTAAAGTTATACTGGGGTAAGTAATTCAATCCTTAGCCTAAATTTCTCATTTTAATTGTAAATGCATTTAAATTGCATGTAAATGGGACGACATTCGTTCTATTCCACGAAACATGTCGTTTTATTTTAAGAAAACGACATTAAGAATGATCACATGTCGTTTTCAACTTTTTTCCTTAAAAGAGAAAGGAATATCGTTATTCAACCATGGAAGGAAATATATGTCGCTTTGCATTCGGAATTTTAGAAAAACGACTTGCCGTTTTCACTTGAAGATAACGATATGTAGTTTATGTCGTTTTCATAAAACAATACTCTTTTTTTTTTTTTTTTTTTTTTGGCTTGTATATGAGTCAACTAAAATAAGAATAAGGACGATAAATGATAATAAAGTTCAAAAATTAAAGAAGTTGTTGTTATATGTCGTTTTCACAAGACAGTACTTGTTCCCAATAGTGAACTTTTTATTTCCTATAAGCATAGTGGCAATAATGATAATAAACGTTCAAAAATTAAAGAATTATTGTTTTATGTCGTTTTCACAATACTATATTTTTTTCCCCATAAAAACTTTTAATTTCGTTTTTCTTCTCCCCCCCCCCCCCCCCCCCCCCCCCCCTTTTTTTACTCAACTAAATATAAGAATAATGGCAATAAATGATTTTTAAAAAAAATTATAATAGTCACAAACTTTTTGATCCAAAGGCTTACTAGTACGTAGTACCTGATAATGGCCAAGAACCTTTCCATTTTTTTCCCCGCAGGAATCTTTCTGGTACAATACTAGCACGACCCATATATTTTTGTTGTAAAAAGTACTAGGATGACCTAATTTCAAAATGATACACAATTATATAAGGTAGTGATTATGTATGAATGTCTTTTCCTTTTTTCTCCTTCTCAAATGAGGCTTGAATTAGAAATTCCTTAAATTTATTTCAAAATCTCTGTATCTATCGGCATGATTGAAAACTTGATCGATCTTTTAAGTAAAATTAGATTAGATCATTTCCTTCACATTAGCGTATTAGAATTTTTGCAATGACCAAGGGATGTGGACGGGATGCAAATAGTTTCTTTTCTTTTTCTGGTAATAATAATAATAAAATAAAAGAATAATTGACCTAGATAGTTCTGAACTTTTACAAAGATGACGGTTTGGTCCATTTTTTTTTTGATGAGATTACCTTAAACTCTTATTTTTTAGCTGTCATGATCCTTTCACAACAAATATGTTAATTTTTAACAGAATGAGAGGATATTTTAATAATTCACTAACAATTAATTAAAAAAAATTTAATCTCTCCCTCCCTCTCTCACTTTCTCCCCCTCCCTCCCTCCTCCCTCCCTCCCAATCTCTTTCTCTCTCTCCTCAAAGCCAAAGCAGCAGCCCCACCTCCCGTTTCGATCTCTCTCTCTCTCTCCTCAAAACCAAAGCAGCCCATATCTGGGGTCAAGATCAGAACCAGATTGGAGTGCTCGGGCGGCGGCGGGGGGGGGGGGGGGG